>KN490546.1:66456-88987 GCA_000787155.1 Scartelaos histophorus
TGCTATAGCCCCCCCTATCCCCCACCACGGTTCATTACAGCAGTGGCACCTTGACCCCTCCAGTCACGGCTCTCTCCTCACTCGTGTTGTCACTCGTATTTGGTTTCATTTTGAAACGCTCGGTTTGTAATCACGGTTAGAAAAATGAGCCTTGTGTCCTGTTTTGTTTGGTTATTTTTGCAGCTAATTTGAAACTTTGACTTTTTGTTAGTTTCCAGTTCAGACCTGTCATGATAATTACTAATCTTATCGTTCAATATATGAAAGATGGAACAATATATTTTGCAGGGGGTACTATTTCTTTTGTAAAAGTAAGGACATTTGAGATACTTTTGTTTTATTTGTGTGATAAGATTTGAGCTGTAGAGGTTTGAATAAATAACTTCTGTTGCTAATTGTTGGTTCTTTCCTGTTGTGCATTTGTTGTACCTCAAGCCTTTTAATGATGCTGTGTATTTAAAAATGGGGTTTACTGGGATAATCCTGCATTATTTTGATGGTGTCAGTGGCATTAAGTAGTTTCAGTATAGTTGTATATCTCTGTAGTGATAAATTGTGCTTCACAATTTGTTATTGTGACAGACCCATGTAAGATTAACTGTGATTGAATCAAACTCACAATTTGAATAGACACAATTAGGAAATCCTAAAGGCTGCCATTTCTTAAGTATCATTATTTCCTCCACAAACAACAAAATATGTTTCTGCCTAAAACCTGCTGCTTTACATCTGTACAAACATGTTCTCAAATACATGTGACTCTTGTATAACTTTTGGTTGACAGGCCTACTTCAGTCTTTGTCAGTGCTACTAGAATATGAACTTTGAACTCTACTGTTATAATTTATATTGCAAATTGCTAATAGTAGTTTCAATTCTTGCCTGAAAAAGCTTAGATATTTTTCTGAAATGGTTCAGTCCTGGTTCCAGTGACACAGATGCATTGGTCTTTACTACAAAACTGTACTTTTAATTGGAGTGAAGGCGTCTTATGATAAATACACATTTATTTACAAAGTGGTTATTATAGAAATAAATACAAAATAAAAATCTCAGCAATATACTTCATGTGGTATTGCACCCTATTTAAAAATGTACATCTGAAATACATTTTTAAAACCAGTAAAGGAATATTCCTTTGATAAAAATTTCCCAACTTTACGTTTAGACATAAATATATTGATATATATTTCTTCTTTGATAGCTCTGTATAGTTTTTCTCATAAATAAATGTCTTCATTGGGAAACTGGGTGTCCATTTTAACCTAAAGTCTTTTCTGAGGTCCACTCTAGTGTCTATGGTTGTCTCACCGGCAGCCACAGCCCTCCACCACCATGTCCTGGTAGTTTTTCAGAATGACCTTCTCGTACTCGTCCAGGTAGAGCAGAGAGATGGGGCTGAGGTCTGTGGGCACACAACAGGCTCTGGGGATGTTTGAGTTGACTGAGTTCACCAGAGTCTGAACTATGGCGTGATTGGTAGAGTTCAGGTGGTCCGCTAAAGGGAAGGGACACTCCCCCTGGCAGTAGAAGGCGTGGTACCCCGGAGGAGCTACTATCCACTCGTTCCAGCCCACATCACTGAAGTCCACGTACAGGTCATGTCTCCTGCAGCTGGCTTTGTTCTGTTTCCTCCTCTGTTTGCGGAGTGTGGCCTGGCGTTTGTCCCGCCTGTGCAGCACAGCGTCCCCACGCCCGTCATGTCCATATGTGACCAGGAGGGGGCGTGCCTGAGCCCATGAGTCCTGGTCCTGGTGCAGGGACCGGCTCACCCTCACGTGTCTGTGTCTGTGCTCCTCCCCCTCCTCCGGGTGAAGCACCTCCACCATGAAGCCGCGGTTGTGACTTTTCCCAGAAGTCCACTGGGCGACGGCGGGACTCACGTCGAAACTCTCCCAGCGACTCACAGAGTCCTGCACCAGGCGAGTGTCCAGGAGACGGGCCAGAGGCTGGTCTGCGCCCGCACGTCCAAAGAGCTCATAAATGTTAATGCGATGAAGCCCACTGCTGCTGTTGGAGGAGGGGGGGCTCTGCCCACCGCTGCTGGTGGAGGAGGGAGGGCTCTGGACCTGGTCTCTGTAGATGCGCAGTTCTGCAGACGTGATCAGCTCCTCCTCAGGCACTGAGGTCAGGTTGAAGTAAAACTGTTGAGTTGTTTTGCTTTTCAGGCTGGCCAGCGCCTCCATGGCCTCTGCAAGAGAAACACACAGTTACATCATGGTATTAGCCATTTATTCAAAACATCTTTGAACCAAGACTAACTGGCTTTAGACCCACACACATCAACACTTGGTTTAGCAGATATAATCACTGCAATATGATCACAGACATGTAAAACTACTGTCAGAAGCTCATACATTTATTTTTATTCTGAAAGATAAAACTGCACCTTGGTGGATAAGATCAGACATGTAGATTCCAAAAGCCACTTTGCCCAACAAGCAACAGCACACAACTCTGCTCCACAAATGTTTTACACATGACTGAACAGAAATATTCAAATCATATGAACTTTAATATTGTATGCATTAACCTTTATTAAATGTCTTTAAATGTTACAGGTAATATTCCTCATTAGCAATAACACACAGTGGCAACTTTTGTCATTTTGTTCATTCTGTGTAACATTATTGCACTAGCACGTATTATAGCCTATAGCCGCAGTGCTCTTTGAAGCAGTCCCACCTTGAAGTGCATGGAGGTATAGGCCTGCATTACACTCTGTTTGGTGTGGTCAAATAAACAACAACTTTGAACTCAGCCTTTCAAAAGAAGCATTTAGGAAATTCCACCATCTCATCCTAAACCTCCCTCCAGAGGCACAAAGACCTCAATTAGCCCTATCTCTACTCATTTGATGTGGGAAAGCCCCCTGCCTCTGGTTCCCTCTTCTCTTTCCTAAATCCTTTCTTTTAGTTTAAAGTCGTCCCTTAAATCCACTCTCTTCTGTTGCTCCCAAATCCTCTTTTCTGTTCTCCTCTTCTCCTGCTCTGTTCCTCCTTTCCTTTGCTCCTTTCTCTCCTCCTCTCTTCTCTCCGTTTATGTTTTCTCCGTAAAACTACTGCGTGGACAAGTCGAAGCTTGTCAAAAACGTGTGAACCTCAGATATGAGTGTATCAACATTCCTAATTTCTTTTTGCGCTGCATGCCAAAGTTAAAGATAAAGCCGAATCCCGGGCCATTCATCACAGAGCTGTCCATGCTCGCCACTTCCTGTGTATGTAATAGTGGAAATGTTCTATTTGGCAAAGAACACGCTTATATTTAAATTGCAGTTAGACCAATTGACTTGCAAAAAAGCCAGTTCCTCAAGACAGATTGAATGAAAGATTAAATATTTTGACTTTGATGTGTAAAACTTACAAGTGCAGAAACAAGTTTATTTTATGCACTACTCACTATCAATTTTCCTGACAAGACTAGCCCACTGTTCATAAACGTTTAACTCCAAATAGTATCTGGACTTACGGGTAGTGCGCAGCTCACTAAACCTAAGTTTTAACCAGATCTGAACAAGAACTTGATCAAAAGTTTAAAAACACCAAATCAGTGACTTTTTGGACAAAACTAGTTCTAATGTGGAACTAAACCAGGTCTGCAGACTGGAATAAACCAGGACTTGGCACTTACATAAACATTACTAAACCAGAACATAACCAGAACTCAACCCAGACTAACTTTGGAATAACCCAAGATATTATACTTTGAAAGACTTAATTTAACCTAGATTAATGTAGCTATACAAGGATTTAGAGTTTAGATTAGAATCAAAACTTAAGAGTTAATAGCTGCAGGTGTCAAGATGTGGAGTAGCTTAAGTTGGCACACAGCATATCCAGGTTTATCCCCCTTGGCAATCCCAACTGGGCCCAAAATCCCTCCATTTGCAGTGTATTAGTTCAACCACTAGGTGTCATTGCGCTAGGTCTCTGGAGAGCACCCAACCAGCCCTCTGACTCAGCCCTGGTGGTGGAAACTTCCCAGTAAAACACTCCGGACTCTGTAAGCTCTCTCCCCACCGCCTATGGACCAGTGCAGTAGCTGTCAGCTGATACTAAATGGAAAAATTGCCTACATGTGGCTTCAAGGTGGAGACGTTGATGAATAAACACACAAGGCAATAAACTACCTATATTTACCCAAGTACAGAAATAATATGGATTTAACATTTTTAAAACAATGCCTAAAACATTATATCCTTGGGAGTTACGTATTCGTCCTGGGAGGTAGAGTGACTGAACTAAAGCAACAATTTCTGCGTCAATAAACATGGCATAAGTGAGCTATTCTGGTGTTATTGGAACGTGCGTAATGGCGCAAAGCACGCTGAAAAGGGTCAATTTGGAAAGAATACGGCACATAACCCCCTCCTCTCTCCACTGTTAGCTTTAATGTGGTGCTATTAAAAGTGACTCAGAACTGATGGGACTTGGTCATAGTTCTGTTGGTCTAGTGTCATGTCGTGTTTTCTGGAGCAATGGAGCGATGACTATCACCTGCGCGCAGGCTCACCGCCCTTTATCCTGCTCCCGTGGTGCGTGTCTGGAAAAACTGTTTTCAGTGCCCACGCAAACACCATCAATTATTAAGTAACAAATTACCCGAGTGATACCTCCGCCCCTCTACGAGAAGTCAAGTGGCTGCACAGAGGAAATGCGTGTGTAAGGTCCAGCTGATTAGTGCCCATCAATTTGTTTAATTACACTGGTCTGCTTACGGACATTAAACACTTAGCAACAGGTTATGCGCGTGTCACCGGTAAATGAGTAAGGCTCCATATAACACTAACGCTGTGAAGCGCCCTGAGTCACTATTAAACACAGGTTAGAGCTGTCTGAGAGAGCTGACAGCTAAAGGTATGTCACTAATACGCACCTTCATGGTGAAAGCTTCTAATCGTGTTGGCCCTGCTGGCGGCCTTCTCCGCGTGCTTCCCCATGCTCCGGGGCCGCTTGGTGCCGTGCTCTCCGTTGGCTGAGTGCATATGGTACAGGTCCAGCATGTACTGCGGCACCACTGCGTGTTTGCTGGGGTTCGGCTTGCGCTTCAGTCCAAACATATTGAGAAGCCGGAGCTCGAACTCGTTTAGAAAGTTCTCCGACTGCTGTGGACTCTGCTTCCCGGATTCACTGTACTTCCTCCGGCCAACCTCAGGGATAAGTCCCGATGCACCTCCCAGCAACACCTGAGCCAGCAGCAGTACCATAAGAGAGCGGACCACGGCGACCATGATCAGTCAGTCCCTGCGGAGAAAGTGGCGTGAATACTCAGACATGAGGTAGAGTGATCCCCCGGTGCGGCCGAGAGGGTTAAAAGGAAAGACACCTCCACTTTGAAGTGCAGCTAAAAGCCTCAGTGAATAACGATGCCGCGGGCGACGTTTGAGATAAAGCACACTGAGCAGTGATGAGCGCACACAGTCTCACGGAAAAGTTGTTTAAAACGCGTTTAAAGCCCTAAACTGCACATTCTGGCTGCAGTTAAAACTGTACAGAAGGTAATAGGCTATTTACAGCATAAAAGTTGTGAGTGATATCCATTCCATAGGGAACCGTTTCAGAGAAATCCCAAAGTAATTTGAGGAAAAGAGCTGAAAGCACAGTCCAAAACTAAAGCCAGACTGCTACAAGCGCCTATTTGCAGTCTTTGACGGTCATGTATAATCACAAGGGATAGGGTTACTTGAAGAAGCTCGCAGGTGTTAGATCTGACGTACGCACCAGCGCCAGATGTAGCCCGGGACACTACCATATAACTTCAAAAGCCTGAGCTATGCTCTGTTTAAACAGTTCACTTTGCGCGTAACACAACTTTTAAAGCGCACGCTCGGACTGGAGAATTGTCACACGCACGTAGCTTATATAAAAGTTTTGGGTAAAACATTTAGAGATCAGGCTTACCTGACGAGGAAGCGCTGTGTCCGGTCGTCGTTCCGCCTTTGGGCTCCGATAAAGTCCACATTAATTCGCGTTTAGTCCAAACTGTTTCTCCCTGAAGGACCAAAGACCAAAGCCCGTGCCCTGCTCCGTTCGCCTCTCGCACATATTCTCACCAGCTGCACTTCGGGTTAAGTCTTGGTCAACGCGTAAAGGGAAAAAAATGTTAAGTCTACGAGGAAGCGGCTTTGCGTAGGCAGGAGCGGTCTAAGTATAAAGAAGTTTGTTTGAACATCCTCAAAAAGACTGGCAAAAGTTGAGCGAAGCTGCTTCTGGTTGCTCGTGCGTGCGTCTGCGTCAGGGAGCGCCTCGGCTCTGTGCGCAGCGGAGAAGTGGCTCAATTGATTGGTGCTTTCTCTTCCCCCTCTTTGCTTTTTGTCGTGCCGTGATGTCACCGAGGGGCTGTCAATCATGTGTTCACTATAAAGCCGTACCAAGGGCTTCAAACATGTCCCTGCCGGAAATATTCACATTAACACTGTTGGGCTGGATGGATTTTGGCTCGTTCGTCTTCTGTGAAGTTTTAATTTCAGTTTATTTTCAGTACAGAACTGAAAACTGAAACTGAAAAGCCCAGAATGCATATTTACAGTTATAACACATCTAAACTTACCACACTTCAAATCTGTTTATTTATATAAGGTAAACTAATTAGCATGATTTAATTTGAAATGCCCATTAATATGTGCTGTCCCATTACAAATAAATAAATAAGAAATATGTACACGCTCTATAAGATAAAATAAAAGAATACTGAATGTGTTTTAAAATCTTTCTTTTTTTTAGAAATTTTTGTATTTTTTTGTATTACTTTAACATATTTGGATCATATTATCTGTCTGTCTGTCTATGCACCTTTCTCTTTCTTGTGATGAAACTTAACACGAGCCTCTTCAGTAAAACAAACATTACTGATACAGCATAGTACTTTATCTCTTTAATAATATAATTGCCAGCTGATTAGTCGAATAGATAGTAGTAATAGAATCAAGATTAGTGGTTTTCAACTGGTAAACCTTTAACACCCCAACTAATCTCACTACAACCTTTTCACGAGTACTTCAAGTCAAACTGTTTATAAAAAGTTTGAATTTCACTGGTACATTCTTGCATTGATCTCGTAGGAAGTCATTAATATCGGCATCGGGGTGTTAGCGTTTGTGGTTACAGATTTGAGTGGTACAGGATCCAGCGCTTCCTCCCCAGCTTGTGTGGGCGTGTGTGCATGTGTGACCCGGGATGATTTAAGCTTTATTGTGGCTGGATTAATCTTTTTCATTTTACATCCAAGCTACTGGGAGTCTGCTTTCCTTGCGAGGTCCATGAGCGCTATTCTTCTCCTCTAGTATATACAGTGGTGTCTGTTAAAAGTACTATGCAAAATTGACTCTTGTGAGCTTTTAGGTGCGTTAGAATGTCGTTACCTCCTGAAAAACATATCTGGAGGTGTATGGAGTTTAAAAACGCAATAAAGAGCTTCCTTTATTGTACGAACTCAGCCTAAATTTGCAGGATTTGTGTGTTAAACTTGTGAATGAAGCTAAACACAACACTGGTTATGTTTGTGAGGATAAAAAAACATTATAACAAGGACCAAAAAAAAACTATTATGAGCTTTAATGTGTGAAAAGTGGATGGAAATATGCAGTTTCTTTCCCCAAGGCTCAAATAACTTGTGCTAAGGGCTGCAAGATAAGATTTATTGCTGTTTAATTGATAGCACTATTAACAAATCGCGTTGGTTGCAATTACATAATTTCCTCTCCGAACGACAGAATATCCTGTGATGGGAAAAACTCGCTCTCCCAGTTGTTATTAGACCTCTACAAACATGTTCGGAAATGCACGGGAATCTTGCGTTAGTTTGGTTCGGGAGTTCATGTTTCATTCTTCTCTCAAATGTGTGAAATGTCAAATTCACTTTGAACTGAATACTACATTTGCAATCACAATGTTTAGAAGAAAAATCCAAAAGTCGTGCAGCTGTACGTGTGTGGTATTCCCAAAATGATTATGGAAGTTTTTGGTTGTAGAGTCTGGAATCATTATCCTGACAAATTGACATTGTCTTTTCTATTCATTTATACTTTTTAATTGTTGCGATTACACTATATTTTCTTCACATTTGACCCAAATATTTACAAGAAAATGACAAATTAACAGAATACGACATTGTAGTTTTGTGATATGTGATTTTTAGGTCCTTCAAAACAGCACGGTTTTTCTCTTTTTTTGTTTGTTTTTTCTCATATTTATTAAAGCTGCACTACGTAACCTTTTTGTTGACGGGTCCGCCACCTGCTTGTCTATACAAAGATGTTATTGCTTGGCCTTGAATGTTCCATAGTGCGTTATTAAGTTTATTTATGTCTAAAGATTGTATAAATGGACACAGCTAACCCGCTAATCCCGTTCTGAACAGGAAGTGAACATGGGGGCACTTCCTGCTCCATTGACTCTGGCTCCAGTTGACTTTAATTTGAAAAACTGTCACCCCGTTTCATTTTAGTCTTAAAATATTCACATTAAACTCTCGCTACATGATCCTGTAGTTTTATTTTACTGTTTTGTCTGTAAATAAATTTGTATTTGTGCTCTGGAACTCTATATTTCCTCATATAAGTGCTAGCCACATGAGCTTCATTTGACTGGAGTTCGCTTCTTTATACAGTCTTCGTTTTTCTGCACGTAGACAAGCAGTTACAAGTAAAATCTATCAATAAAACCACCTGTAACGGAATAAACGGCAGATATATTTGATACTAAATTGCAGAACATTCGAGACAACGCGGTAATATCTCCACGGAGCTGACCCCAAACCAAAAAGGTCACGTAGTCCATAGACTTTTAAGGGTTCTAATGGGGTTCTTCTCGCACAGTGACCGGTACCTTTGTGTTTCTGCAGCCTCCGGGCATTGTCAACAGTATTATGATTGCCCCATCTGCATAAGAAAACCCCATTCACCCCGTTTGCAGCGATTTCCATGAGATGAAGATGGTGGGGCAGCCGCTGTGTTTTGGCCAAAGCAGCCAGTCTGTTTATCTTTGGTTTGAAGAGATGGTAATAGATTAGATCCAGAGGAGATCACAAGATACTTTTGTCTTCTGTCGGCACAATAACATTTTTATGAGGGATTATCCGAGATCATCTACTTAGGAATTAAAATACAGAGGTGGCTATACTCCGCTGACATAAGCGATAGTGCACAAGGTCCATGGGTCTTTCCCCAAAAATCCCACCCATACTTTTTGGCTTCGAACCAGTAATCTTCTTGTCATTCACTGCCATAAAGAATCATTTCATAGTTATACTTTGCCTCATCAGGTATCCATTTTTGCCAGTGACAGTTGCGATACAGATGTTGCCAAAACAGCCCTTGCTTAATCTAATGAGCCAAACCAAAGCTAGGTAAAAGCTACATAGTATTTACGTGGTTTAGATTCGGGGATAAGCAGCCAGTATCTTTAATTACCCCACGCACAGGATTAGAAAGAGAACGCCTCCAGTACTGTGCATGCATGTGGGTGGAAGAAAGGTCTATATAAAACCATGCACATACACTAGAGGGGCGAGATATGAAAAAGTGGCTGCTATTTTTTACTTTAGTTTAGTTTTAAGTTCAGTTTAAAGGGCTCATATTACGCTGTTTTCAGATCTATGTTATGTTTCCTGACCACAAAAAGACCTGGGGTTGTGTTTTGTTTCATTCGCGCATGTTTAACCCCGGAGTCCTTCTCTCGAACTGAAAATGTCATGTTTTAACACAGGAAGTGCTTCGCTGTGTTTTTAAACCACGCACAACTTCGCTAAAATGGAAATCGGATCGCGTCAACCCCGGAAATCCCAATCGAAACTAAACAAAAGGTAAAATGTAGCTGTTAACTTTGAAAAACGAGCGCTTCACGATGACATCACGAGGTGGAACGCCGCATTTTGAGCTTTGGAGATGCAAACAGACTATTACTCAAGAATTACTCAAACGTGTAGTCGAGATTGGCAATTTTAGAGCTGAATTTATCCGAATGATTCTCGTCAAGTTGTGCGTTTTCTGTTTGAGAGAAGATCTAAGAACTAAATATGCAGGATTTGTGCGTTAAATATGTGTGAATGAAGCAAAACACAACTCCAGACCTCCACAACTTTATAAAATAGATCAGAAAAGAGCATAAAATGGACTCTTTACGCGTTTTCTATTAAGCATTACAGACGCTGGTTATATGATATTTCTTTAACAGATTATGTAACATGAATACGCCTTTATTATTATATTACTGTCTATAATATTCACATTGTTTGGGTGCATGTCTTGGCACAGCTCTGAGGAATGCGTCTAAACTGTAGTTGTTGAGGGACTTTATCACTGCTTCTCAAAGTGTCCATAGAAGATCATACGGGGTTTTGATACAGTTTACCATTGTTCTAAAGCGGGTACATAATACTTACCTTATCAACGGGGATGATCCTATTACAGCCTGATTGAAAGGACAACGTGATGGGTCAAGAAGAAAGTACAAGTTTAGATACCAGACGCGAAAATCAACAGCTCTTTAGATACTGAGTCAGCAAAACCCGTCTACCCACAAACAGACTATTCACACTTTCAACGGGAGTGAAAGGTACAGCCAAAACCGCGAGGTCAAGACGAGGTAATACGATGTTGTGGTTTTCTTTGGAGTCTTTAATACTGATTTGTTATCGCTGTTCTTTCCATTAAACTTAAGAAAATTGAGTTTAAGCAGTTCTTATTATGCTGTTTTCTGAGTTTTGTTATTTCCTCGTCAGAAACATATCTGGGGTTTTGTTTTATTTAGTTTCATTCGCACACGTTTAACACACAAACACAATGTGCATATTTAAGCGGCGTTTTCTAACACTGTTTTCCACCTTATGATGTCACGTGGTAATACAGGAAGTGCTCCGTACGTCTTCACTAGAATCATTTGGATAATTTCAGCGAGTATTGCCAAATCGCTCCTGAACTAAAGGTAAAAGTTAGATTTAACTTGAAAACCACCACTTTATGACATCACAAGGAGGAGCAGAGCATTTTGAATATGTGTGAATGATACAAAGCATATAGCATATAACATGGTACTCTAGACATTATTTTTTTTTTACTTCTTATGCTTTAGTATGATTGTACTTGTTACATATATGTATTTTTTTAACAGTGAATAGTGAAGTTAAAACACACAGACAGTGGATTAGATAAGTTTTATTACAGTAACCACATTTATTTCATCATTCTTACATTATATAGTAGGATTGGGAATCACAGTGTCCCTCACGATCCAATACATGGCTCTCGATACAATATTCGATATGGCGATGCATGTGAAAATCCATATTTTGCACATGATACTCTGTGATATATTGCTGTTTTTTAAGAACCAAACACATTTTAACAATATTTCTTTGTTCAACCATTACTTGTGCAAACTTAATATAAAAAACATCAAAACAGTGAAAAAGTGTAGTCACAAGATGCCAAAAAATACTCTGATAATGCTGATGTTTTAATGCAGCTGTCCATGATAATGAGAGTGATAATGAGAGTGTTTTATCAAATTTAGTCTCACGATATATCATTATTTCAATATTTTTTCACACAACTTAATAGAACTAGCACAAGATGGCAGATTTGGAAAAATCCATATTTTGCACATGATACTCTGATTGCTGTTTTTTAAGAACCAAACACATTTTAACAACAATATTTCTTTGTTCAACCACTACTTGTGCAAAGTTAATATGAAATACATGTATTTGAATTATCTAAACAATGAATATTCAAGTGTATTTCCACTAAACAAGAAAAAATAATTGCTAAAAGATAAAAAAATACTTGATATATATAGCGATATATCGATACTGCGGCTCACAATAACAATACTGTATCGCCAAATTTAGTATCATGATATTTTGATATTTTTACACAGAGTTTCTATATAATATTCCCGATGAGCTTGTTCTTTTTGTTTTCTTTCACGGTGCTGGTTTCTTTAAAAGATCTGCTAAAATCATGAACTCCACTGTCGATATTAATGCGATATTGATCTGAAATCCGCCTCAAGTCTGTGCGTGTCTCTAGAAAACAGTGCATTAGAACAGCTGTTTAGGCGCACAACAGTGGTTAGCTATAGGCTGTGTTTATCAGCTCAAACTCTGCTTCTTGGAAATCCTTTGTCCAGACCGCTGCAACAATCCCAAATCTGCCATCTTGTGCTGCTTCTATTAAGTTGTGTGCAAAAAAAAATCGAAATAATGATATATCATGATACTAAATTTGATGATACGCTATCGTTATCGTGGGCAGCTGCACTAAAATATCAGCAAGAGTATTTTTTGTGACCACACTTTTCACTGTTTTGATGTTTTTTATATTAAGCTTGTACAAGTAATGGTTAAACAAAGAAATATTTTGCTAAATAACAGCAATATATTACTATGAGTATAATGTGAGATATAAGGTTTTTTGCATGTATTGCCATATCGTGAGTTGTATATTGAGTATCGTATCGAATCGTGAGGGACACTGTGATTCCCAGCTCTAGTTCTATCACATTTGCGATGTGGCAGTATTATTTATTAGTCAGTATTTGATGAGAATGTATTGATACGATACTATACCTTTCACGATAATTACAATATCGATTTATCATTCAATACTGGATTGATTTAACTATATTTTGTGGGATTAATAGTTATTGTGTGTGCATTTTCTTTTACATTTTTGGTTGTTTTTTGGCTATATGATGAGATTTGAGCCATGAAAGGTTGAATTAATAACTTCTGCGACTCATTACAGACTCAAATAAGTATGATAGTGTTTAATTATGTTATTTATGTTTTACAGCTCGTAATATTTGAACAATATCATAGATTTAGAATGTTTTTTGTGGTTTAAATCTCTTAGGTTTATCATCTATAACTTCAGAATGTGTTATAGTGACAGGTCTATACCCTACACACTTGACAGTTGTTGTGGTGGTCGACTTATGGCAAT
This sequence comes from Scartelaos histophorus, assembly GCA_000787155.1. Taxonomy (NCBI): domain Eukaryota; kingdom Metazoa; phylum Chordata; class Actinopteri; order Gobiiformes; family Gobiidae; genus Scartelaos; species Scartelaos histophorus. The sequence goes on from KN490546.1 coordinate 79,400, forward strand.
GCAGAAATATCATGGTACAGTTATAATTGAGTTTACTTCTTGTCTTTTGAATAGGCAGTGTGGAGTTTGCATGTTCTCCCTGTGTCCCTGGGTTTTCCCCATCAACCCAAAACCGCAAGCTAAATCCTTCTGCTAAGGTAGTCCAGACCAAGACTAAAGCTGGAGATGGATCAGTATTTATCACGGGTACTTTTTCTTTGTAATAGTGGGAGATTGTTGGTTATTTTGTCAGCAGTATGGCAAGATCTGAGCCACAGATGGTTGCAGTATGAACTGAAACTACAGTATACACATTTTTCTATTCTGGTCTTTATTTATATAGCTCAACAACATGTAACAATATTGTACATTTAGAATACTTTTTGTGAATAATTCGGATTTATGGTTTGATTATTGTTATCCTCTATATGTGGGAAATTATTTGGACACAGTAGCTATTGTTAACCTCTATATGGACTTAGACAAACTTTATTGATCCATGTGGGAAATTATTTGGACACAGTAGCTCACACATCACAATATAATATTATAACAAAAAGAATGGTGTAAATGGTAATAATACATTTGAAATAAGTAACAAAAAACACAAACCTAGTGTCAAATAATGCAAAATTATATAAATGTATATGTATAAGTAAAATGTAGTGACATTGACAGTTTTATAGTGCAATTCAGAAACTAACTTCCAGAAAGCTAATAGTAGAAATACTAGCAATGTTAGGAATAAACACAAATGTCTCTTTTTGTTTAGCCAGCACACACTCAACTGAGGCTCAAACCGGTCACCATGCGACTGGTGGGCGAACACTTACTTCCCTGTTAATACATAGGTGCACAGGAAGAAAAAAACATTATAATCGTCTTTTCACTGCGGTGGTGCACATGGTGATTTGGAGCGTGCCTGAGTTTGTGCATCTCCGTGGGTCTGCGGAGTTTGTGGAGAGGTGGACTGTGGCCGGCTCTTGTCATCAGTACATTCCTGGAGTCAGGGGCAGACGAAGCCTCAGATGACACTGCAGATCTAACCATTAGCCTTTCACCTGCTGTTAACAGTAACTTGGCCAGACACAAGCCCTGCATTCCTCCAGCTCAAGACAGATGTATTCTTACACATGCAAACATGCCTCTAATCTAATGTCATCGCAGAGATGCTCAACCAGGGAACAGTTCATCATTTTATTATGTTAAGAGCATTAAATTGAAGAGAGAGACGAGATAAATTCCAATTCAATAACTTTTCGGGTGGAGGAATTATAATCTGCTTGTGTTGCCATGGAGATGTTACTGCTTTACCTGGAATATTCTACAGTATGGCATTATACATCTCAAGCTTTTATCACTTTTAGGCCAAGTGATATAAAAAAAAAAAAAAAAATTCAGAGAAATATCATTCTGGATTCAGAATTCATGCTTTTCAAGGCCTTTAATGCCACACTGTGTAATATTACAGGCAATGAAGTGTAGAAGCAACTAAATAGTGCAAATCTACTTTATAGGTATTAACAAATAAAGTAGGTTTAATTCATGGGTGACAATTTATTACCATTTTGAGGACTTTCAAAGAGCATTTTGTTTCACAGTTTGTTTGTTTTTAACTTTCAGGCTTTTTTCTGCAGGCAACATATTTCCTTTTCATTTTTGCAGTTTTGTAAAATTATGAACGTTCAAATTCCTTCCTGCATATGATTTCAATTAATGGTTGAATCTGTAATTCCAGCGTGCGGGGAGCTGTCTTTATAATTTGAAAACCAGTTTGAACTTCATCACTCCACATGTGTTTGACAGCAGAAGCACGACTCGGGGCAGAGCTGAGCACGTGCACATGGGGCATAAAAGAGATTGTGGCCAAACGGGACACATTTCATATAGGTCTCTCCTAAAATGGAAACCCACCAAGGTCAGCGACGGCCAGCTCCAAAGCCAGAGTCAATATTTATGGATACTGAACATGTGGCACACTTCTGTACCCACTAATTTGAGTAACAAGTCCACCTACAGATTATATGGCCTCTCTAAGATCAGACGCTGGGGTCTACAGGGCTTTTAGTTGCGTGTTTTAAATGTTGAGTGCACTGGGGTTGGTCCTCCCTGCAGATGCGTGGAGGAGGCTGTGCACGATTTGGCAAATTGGCACAACGTTTATTTGTTTGTGTTTGAATTTCCTGTGAAAATAGGCAGCTTTGATCAAATAATGAGAGCTTAATTCCACTACTTTTAGACTTGTAAATTGTAATCAGCGATCAAGTGGCTGTCTGTGTCACGACTAGGTAATTTTAAAACTTACTTCCTCCTTTCATGGTTTGAAAATCTGGGATCAAACCTTAAAAAAGCCTGGTTATGCTTGTTACGATATGCCGCAAAAATTACAAATCTGTCCTTTTATTGAAGTCAAAATAAATACATTGATGAAAAACAGTAAAAAAAAGAAAAAAAATCACTTTATTGCATGAAAAAAAAATCTGTTACTGTCACTTTAAAGCTAGTGGAGGGTTTGCTTTTCTCCATCCTGATGTTATTGCTTTGTCTGGAATGATTCACAGCATGGCAAAAAACTTTAGGATCTTCATGGAGACCAAACCAGACCAAGTTACAAGTCAGATCTGTGGAGAGGCGACCCCGCTCCCAATCAGAATGCCTGTTTTTTGGAGTATTTTTGAGCTGTAAAACCCATCTGTAATTAAATACATGCAAAGGTAGAGCTGTTTAATGTCATATTATGGAACATTCCAGTCTGAGTAGTGACATACCCATGGAAACAAGCAGGTGATGGGCCCCCCAACCAAAAGTTACACAATGCACCTTTAAAATATGGCATGGATTGTCATTATAGGGAAATTTGGCCTTTGCATTTGGCCCAGGTTAAACTAGGTTAGCTTTAAGATTAGCCTATTTTGCATGTTCTGCTCACTCCTCACTATTTGACTTTATGGTATCCTGGAGGCTATGCATTATTTGGCGAAATTTGCATGGCATTTATAGGTTTGTCTTTGAATTCCCTGTGAAAACCCATCTTTGATCTCGCAACACAGGCTTTATTCTTTACCTCTTATACCTGCACTTTATAATCAGTACATCACTAGCTATTATAGTGTTTACTTTGCAGCACATAACTGTTAAAATACCGCAAAGCTATAAAAACCTAATTCTTTCAGCGAGGGAAATTAAGTGGTAAAATGAATCATCTGAACACACAAGATAAAGGGGGCTACTGTGCTCCCATTGCAGAGAGCGCAGATGCATAACTACAGGGATCAGGGCTTTGAATGCAGCTTCACTCATAAAGACACCACGCGTCACTCAATTATACGTCTGCATGATTAGAAGCCTGGGCTACGTAAACAGCCAACTCGAGATTTACATTTTACAGCTTAAGCACAAGCAGCTGTTTACAGGCGGAGGAAGCAAGGACAACACTTTACGCACTGCAAAAACCCACGATCTGCAACTGCTAAAATCTCTAGAGTTCAGAATAGGAGGCTACGTTTTTTTTAAAGGGACAAAAATGACGCAAAATTGACAGTGACATCACAAACAGAACTGGAGTTGTGTTTTGTTTCCTTCACACATGTTTGAGTAATTCTTTTATTATTAGTCTGTCTACGTCTCTAAGGCTCAAAATGTTCTGCTCCACCTTGTGATGTCATGAAGTGGTAGTTTTCAAGTTAACAGCTACTTCTTACATTTTGTTCAGTAGAGTTTGGGAATTGCAGCGGTGAAATAATCCAAATAAAATGATTCTGTGAAGGTGTATTGAGTGTAAAAACACAGTGGAGCACTTCCTGTATTACAACATGACATCACAAGGAATGTTTTTTGTTTGAACTCAGTCTAAACATGCATAATTTGTGTGTTAAATGTGCGTGAATGAAACAAAACACAACTCCAGGTCTGTTTGTAATGAGGAAACATTAGAACATAGATCTGAAAATAGCGTAATATGGACCTTTTAACGGTACAGTAAGAGTCGAGTTTGTGGAGATGCGAGCCTACGCTGAGCAAGGACACATTTTTACAAGTTTTTTCAGTGCAATTAAAACAGCCAAAATGAATAAAAATCATACTTTTACAATTTTATAACAAGAATTTAAAGCAAAATATGCCATTTGACTTCGAAAAGCTCCTCAAAATGTTGCTTCAGATTTACTATTACCACTAGAACAGGAAGCACATTTTTTCTTGTTTTATTGTCTTTTTTTTTTATTAATTTATTGCCAGTTTAAGCGAACATGACAGATGCATTTTAGTAATGAGAAAAACATGCCTTCTGTTGAAATAAATCCATAGGCTTTCTGCAGTTTGCATTCATTCATTCACATTGGAGATTAATGTCAAAACAGCACATACATTTTTCAAAGCGTTTCTCAAAGTTGTTAAATACAGAATATACAAATTGGTCGGCATCCCAGCGTAGGAGTGACCTTGAAAGCAGCAAACAGAAGGCGGTTTTCATTTGGTCTCAGGACAAAATGAGCTGGAGTAAGACAGTATATATTTCATCTTCTCTGGCAGCCCATAAGCAATAACACGGCGCACTGTCCCTTTATGTTAGCCACTTTGACAAAAACAATTTCAACCGCGGAGAGGAGATATGAGATCAGACCACACCGTGACCCAGGAAACCGAGCTGTGACAGTCATTTCACACAGAGAAGGTTGGACGAGGAAGAACTCAGGATGGGATTGTTCAGTGTTGTCATTTCAAACTCGATTTCAACACCATTTCTGATACCATGAGGATTATAACAATACTAATGATGCTTTTCAACATCTATTTTTTATATTAGGAAATCCACCACAAACTTGTTTCAATGGAGAACTCAATGAATAAACTTATTACTCATTCATGTATTGCATTGCAGGTGTTTTACTGCATGAAACTACTACAAAAAACATGCATTCATACAGTGACTGAGCTCACCTATCCACAGATCTGACCTGTAACTTGGACATGGGGGCTCTGTGGGCTTGTTTCCATGGAAATAGATATGTTTAATACCGTAGCATGGGACATTTCCTCGAAGACAAACCGTGACGGACCCTAAACCACAAAGTTACACAGTACACCCTTAAATAATAGTACTTTTTAAAAATATTACCATGTGGTTTGTATGTGGTGACCCTTCAGTGGTCTAGGTGGGTTCCACAGTGGTCCATGAGCGTATCCTAGTCTTTGTGCTCTTATTCTTGTTCTTTTGTGCTCTTATTCTTGTTTTTATACAGCGCAAGATCATGCTAAAACATTTCTGTCCTGTGAATGGAACTCTTTTGGATCGATACCTGCTCAAATGGTATTGTTCATTCTAAAACTATTCAGAAAAGCTTCATTTCTGTCCTGTGAATGGAACATTTTTGGATCGATACCTGCTCAAATGGTATCTACTTTCGATTCTAGTTTTAGTTTTGGTTAGTATCTCATTTTTGATACTTCTGCCTACTATTTCGCTCAACATCATACAGTATATTTTCACCAAATGGCACCATGGCCTTACCTTAACATGGTTTCTCTCTATTTTTCCTGAGTTAAAACAGCTAACCCTATAGTTTAGATCTGTACAAACAGGTTCTGAAGCGTGATTTTTGTCTTAGTTTGTTAGTAGTTTTGGTCAGTTCTTCTGGAATTGTTTGAAATGTGAAACATAAATCACAAATCTACCCACAATCACAACGCTCGTCACAAAAATCGCAATTAGATAGTTTCCCCAAATAAGCGCATAGACTGTAGATATAAATCAACATAGCTAACCTGATAGGAAGTGAACACGGTTGTACTTCCGGCTCCATCGACTCTTGCTCCAATTGAATTTACATTGAATTTTCGTCTTAAAAAATCCATGTTAACCCGCTCTACATGTTCCTGCTGGTGTTTTTATTTATTTTATTTTTATTTTATTTTATTTAGCTCGAAATTCGCTAGCCTCTTGAGCTTCATTTGACTGGATCCGGACGCTATAGGTCGCCACGCTCCCTCCGTCCTCTTCTTTCCACAGTCTACGCTTCAGCCTTTGTATTACTCACTCTCCCCACATTATTCTCCTAACCTTACACTTTATTCTACTTTTTTGCATGTATCTGAACACAGGAGGTTAGTGGGCTATAGGGAGGACCTGATTGTACTCTGGCATCAACAGAATGACATTATAGCCGTGTGGTTTCATGATAATAATAATCTTGGGAGCAGCTGTATAAACATTTGAACTGACATCTCCTCCCTGCATGTAGTATGTATCTTTAACTCTCCGCTGCACTCAGAAACGGACTAGATGCATAACTCAAAGGTGCTACATTACGTAAAATCCACTCTTGTGAGCTTTAAGACGCGCTATAATGTCGATACTTCCTCCGAAACGTACCTGGAGAGTCGCGTTTTGGTTCGTTCGCACACGCTGAACGCATAAACGCTGCATATTTAAGCTGAGATCTTCGCTCAGACGGGGAAACATTAAAACCTCATGACGTCACGAGGTGGATCAGAGAATTTTGAGACTAATAATAATAAGGGTGAGTGAGTGAAAACAAATAACAAAACACAACTCCAGTGTTTTTGAGGACGTAACAGCATCATAACGTAATATATGATTTGAAGCTCACTAGAGGCAGTTTTGCGTAATATAGCAGTTTTAAGTTCTGTGTAGATTTTCTTTTTTGCAGTGTAGGAAGGTTCTGATGCAACGGGTCATATCTCCGCCCATATCTCCCAGTGTGCACAAAAGGCACCCCCCACTGTCCCCATCATCACATCCACACTCAAAACTACTACAAGTGTATTCAAAATCACTTTAAAGAGCCCGTATGGCGCTATTTTCTGATCTAGTGTTGTTTCCTCATCACAAACAGATCTGGAGTTGTGTTTTGTTTCATTCACACATGTTTAACACACACAGAGTTCTTCTTTCTAACAGAAAACACTCTGTTCCACCTTGTGATGTCATCCTGTAACTGGAAGGTTTTCAGTTTGCGCTTTTCTTTCTCATTTAATCTTTTCTAACTTCATTGTGATTATTTATGTTTTTTATTGTTTTGTTTTGCGATTTTAATGTATTTCTTAGTGCTTTATTATTATTTTTAAACTCCATACACCTTCACTGGAATAATGTGGATAATTACGACCCTGGAATTGCCAATTTCTACTCTATACTACACAGCAAAAAGTGGAGTGTTCAAATTGACTCTCACAGAATCATTTAGAATTTAATTTAATGTTTTTTAGAAATATTAGTTAAGTAACACTGGACCAAAGTTCTTGTTTAACCCCGAAATCAAGAGTTATATTTACATTTTGAGAGTAAACGAATAACACTTTGTAGAGTTATCCTGATTTAGCTAAACAATGCACAGAGGTGTTTGATTCTTACACTTTGTTTTAGTTAATTTAAGATGAAATTATGAACAAGGAGTTTGAAGTGGTGGGAGGGAGGTGCTTAATTAACACTAAGGGATGTTGAATTTAACTTCATCCCTGGCAAATAACCCCGATTTGAGCCTCCATTTAACTTTCAAATAATTAAAATATCACTTTTTGGGTTAAAAACAACTCTGAAATATTTTACCCTGAAATTTTAACCCTCTTTTTTTGCTGTGTACCACTTCATGACGACACAAGGAGCGTTTTGAGCTTTGGATATGTACAGATTAATAATGCAGGATTAGTCAAACATGTGTGAATGAAACAAAACACAACTCCAGTTTTGTTTCAACCCTAACAGCAACATGTCTTAACGCTCCCGAGAATCCATTTTGTGTAATACGGGATCTTTAAAAATATCACAGACAGACCCAAACACAGCTAATATATTTAAACACAAGCCCTCGCTCGGCCCCTCACGACGCTAGCTATTTCCTGGTATCATTTGTCTTAATCCCTGGCACTTTTGGTAAATATTTATGTCGCTAAACTAACTGCTCTGTATACAGCCAGTCCCCCAATCTTTTCTGGAATGCATTCTAATTGCTAGTTTCCTTTGTTTACCCGTGTCATACTGCTTACTGTAATGATATTCAGGTGGATCAAGTAAGTGTAGCCTGAAATTAAGCATCCTTAAAGCAAATCCAATGAAGTTTAATGCCCGTGCCCCCTGCCTGTAATTCAAATCCCCTCTCATCATATGCCAGATAACCATTATATGTCATTTGTAATATACTAAACACTATCCAGATGGTTCAGATTCTCCTGGGTATAAACAGAAGCCAGTGGGGGGAGAGCTGACGTTTTTTTGTGTATTCGTTTTTGACAGAGGAACAGGGGAATTAGCCTGATGATTTAAGCGTGTACATTAAGCAGTTTGTCAATTAACCCAGCGCAATTCAAATACAAGCTTTCTCACACCCTCGTGCCAGTTTACTTTAGGAGGAGAAGTCTGCGGTAATGGAACTTGAGTCGTGTAAATAGTACTTCTATGAGCAGTAGTAGCAAATATATTTTTAAAGAACTCATTTTGAGATGTGTTATAACGTTTCCTCGTCGCTAAGAGAGTTGTGGAGTTGTGTTTTGTTCCGTTCACACATGTTTAACCCACAGACCCTGCGGATTTAGGCTGCGTTCTTCTCTCAGACAGAAAACACTGTGTTCCACCTTGTGATGTCATGTGGTTATACAAGAAGTGCTCCACTCCACACACCTTCAGGAGAATCACGGGGGGAATTTCAGCCCTGGAGTTGCTGATTTCTGAGCTTTTGAGTCTTTGTAGGCAGACTAATAAGAAAAGTTTTATTCAAATATGTGCGAATGAAACAAAACACAACTCCAGGTCTGTTTTTGAATAGGTAACAACATGATAGCAGCTTAACACTCAGAAGAGTTGATTTTGACCCTTTCAAGTTTAATACTGGCTACACTTTCTATTAAAGGTGCATTATGTAACTTTCCAAGTGGAACGTTAACTAGATTTCCTGTTTCTATGGAGATGTTATTGATAGGGGTGTAACAATAACTGAAATATGGTGATGTTGTATCGTCAAAAATCTTACAATAATAATATCGTGGCCATCACAATATATTGAGTCTCTTTGCTTAAATTCATTGTTGTGGTGCAGGAAAAGCTAAAAACAAACAGAGGGAACTACATAGACCATGATCCTTTGCTGTTTCAGTGCAGACTATGTGAAGAAATAACTTATTAAGCACTTTTAAATCTTATTTTTGTATTCTAAAAATGTCAAAGTCTTATCATGGCATTTTAAAAGTAAAAAGTAGCATGTTCACAATTTTGTAAACCTCCACAAAATATCGTAATAAAAATTGTTCCCTGAGATGCAGATGGAGGAAATATCGTACTGAGAGATTTGGATATTGTTACATCCCGAATTTTAGTTGTTACTTAAATATGACAATAAATGTTTCTCCAAATGACTGGTTAAAGCATTTTAGACTGTCACTCTTGTTATTATGCACACTGCAAACCCCAACAATTAAGCAGTAATTTAAAAGAATTTGCTAAACGGTTGCCTCACTTTTTTTAAGTTTATAGTCTTAATTTTTTTATTTCTGTAAGTGTCACACACATTTTTAATTGCATTTAGTAATAATAATATCACAAAAACATTAGTAAATAAATACATAAACATTTAATAAAATAATTAAAATAAAATAAAA
>KN490547.1:0-15186 GCA_000787155.1 Scartelaos histophorus
TTGGGTTTTTATTTATTGTTATACAAATTTGTATAAATAAGGTATTACATTGTGATTTTATAGTGCTTTTTAAAATATTCAAAATTGCTTTACATTTACAATATATGTAAAGCTTTTTAGAGTATTTTAAGATAGATCTGCACATTCACCCTCTAGTTTTAAGGCCAGATGTCTGGGTCACTGTTGCTGAGCAAATCAAACTTGAAAAAAGATTGTTGATAAATTTTGTCTCTAATAATGATAATAATATTGTTTAACCTTGGCCTATAAATTCAATGCATCTTTTAAACAGAAAATAATAAGTAGGCTGTATTTACATTGAGAAATCTCAAATCTTAAACTTGTGTGTTAGGGTTAAAATACACTAGAAGTATGCATTTTTCCTCAAGTCTCTATTTTGTTTCCTCTTGACACAACAGAAGCTCTTTTCTTGGCATTGTGAAGGTCTAAATGTGTTTATTTCTTTCATATGCAAATAACTGCACAACTATGCGCCATTGCCTAAATTGGTGTTGTTTTGGCTTCCCTAAGACGTGTACAATTCAGTCCAAGCACTTCAGCAATTATAAGATTTGGTCCTCTTTCTGTACACAGACTTAGATCACTCAATCATATTCTTCATAAAAGTATCTCAAACTACTAAAATACATCTTTACACAACAGTAACAGCATATTAATAAGATGAAATAACCTGGTATTTTAAACTGTGGTTTTGGTCATTACATATAGGCTTATTACAATTGACCTACTGTGTAATATATGAAAGCTGGAAAAATATAGTTTGGGGCTCAGTATTTACCGTGTGTACAATTTCTTAGCTATAGCAGGGAGGTTTTTGCCATTTTTATGTAATAAGGTAAGATTTGAGCTGTTTAGAGTAGAATAAATAACGTCTAGAGCTAATTATTGGTTCATTTTATCATGTATTGTTTGCAGTTTAGACCTTTTTAATGATTCTGTCATTGGTTTACTGGGATTATCCTGTCAGTGGCATGTATTTTTATGCCACTATTTTCAGTATTATTATCACAATATATCTCAGGCCTAATTACTTAAAAATTACTTTATGCCATGATAAACCACAAATTTCAAAACATATATATAAACTCTTATACCTGTACAAACATGCTCTGAAATGCATGGGATATTTGTGTCTAACAGTTTGTCTCAGTCTCTCAAATATAAATGCTAAATGTGCACTTGGGAAAATAATGCTATACTTAATCTCAATGGCAATGCTTGTCAGAAAAATCACACACTTTTCCAAAATCATTCAGCCCTACTGGACACTGAATTGTTAAGGAAATATCACTCCACAGATTTGCAAACAATACATCCCTTTCCCTTTCTGTTTTGAATGCTTTCAAAACACAAAATATGGTGGGCAGCTTCCTTTCTAAATCTCCATCTTCTATATTTTCTCCTCTCTCATATAAGTAGTGTCTCTGAGAGGAGGAAGAGGAGGGTTACTTCAGATAAGGCGCAGTGGGGTAGTCTCTTCATCCCTCGCCAACTGTCTCACCACTTAACATGCAGCTCCCCAAAGGAAATAGCCTCACTCTCTCCCATACACTTACAGGGAGAATATGGGCCATGACTAATATGGGCTTTCACTCATGCGGAGGAATAATGACACTCACGTACTGTATGTAGTGGATGCTTTAGCCTAACAGCAACAGTAATAAGGGCATAATTTTACCATTGTATGTTTTTTTTTTTTTTAACACAAAAGTCAAATGTTTCACATACTGTTTACCCTTTTTCCAATTTCAGTATTATCCTGTACATGAAGATATACCTATGCGTGCAATGTCAGTGTTAATTTGTCATTTGCTTTTAACAATGTAAAATCTTTGCTGACAACATAAAAACAAAACAAAGGCAATCAGGGATAATGATTAAAACTAAGATTGTTAATCAAAAAATATAATAATTAATTAAAAAATATGCCAAATTGATTTATTTCTACCATTTCTACTTTCCTTCAAAAAAAAAGCATGCCTGAGGAGGGTTTCGATGCCATCCATGCATGTTTGAGTATTTTAATGATCTCTCCCCAGCCCCATTCATACTCTCCAAGGTTATCTCTTTAAAGGTTAGCTGTAAGATTCTGTACAAGACTCCGCCCACATCCCACACAACAATTCTCCATATACACAAACACATGATACCGGTTTGTACACAGCAACTTGACAAATCTGATGAGATGTGCAGTAGTTTCATTAGCGCTCGCTGATAGTGTTGTGCTGATAACACTCAGAGGGGGGAGTGACTTTACACAGAGAGCAAAATATAGTTCTTTTAAAACCAAAGATAGGATGAGCAACTGACAAATCACAACTAGAACAGAAAGAACAATATTAGCAATTTGTATGCTTAGCAATATATATACTATACTCACATATAACACACATAATATTTTTAGTGTTAAATCAGTAATATAATAATATTGTTTTATTAATAGTTTGTTGAATAGTTTTTTTCTAACTCTGCTAAACATTATGTAAACCCATGGATAGATTCTACACATTCAACACAAAATGCTCTGTTCTCAAGTGATCAGGTTTGGCTCATAACTTCCCAGTACAAAGACTTGGAGTTGAAAAGCTCAAAGCTACTCTCCAGAAGAATGGTAAAGAGCTGGAAAACCAAGTTAGTGCATACAAGGGAAGTGAGAGACAGTGTCCAGCTCTAGTTAAGCCCATGAGAAGACCAAGAAAAACTTATGGACACCTATGGACACTCAAACCACTTGGACTGATGTTGGTGGAAATTTAACCAACAAAGAAAATGAAAAAAAGACTTTACACAGAGAGCAAAATATAGTTCTTTTAAAACCAAAGATAGGATGAGCAACTGACAAATCACAACTAGAATAGAAAGAACAATATTAGCAATTTGTATGCTTAGCAATATATATACTATACTCACATATAACACACATCATATTTTTAGTGTTAAATCAGTAATATAATAATATTGTTTTATTAATAGTTTGTTGAATAGTTTTTTTCTAACTCTGCTAAACATTATGTAAACCCATGGATAGATTCTACACATTCAACACAAAATGCTCTGTTCTCAAGTGATCAGGTTTGGCTCATAACTTCCCAGTACAAAGACTTGGAGTTGAAAAGCTCAAAGCTACTCTCCAGAAGAATGGTAAAGAGCTGGAAAACCAAGTTAGTGCATACAAGGGAAGTGAGAGACAGTGTCCAGCTCTAGTTAAGCCCATGAGAAGACCAAGAAAAACTTATGGACACCTATGGACACTCAAACCACTTGGACTGATGTTGGTGGAAATTTAACCAACAAAGAAAATGAAAAAACTGTCCAGAAAGGTGCAGGAGCTGTGCTTTTAAACTCTTCTCAGAGCTGCATCTCCTGAAGCTTGGTTTTGAATGCCAAAGAGCACAGAAATCCAGCTGTCCAAAAGGAGCAGCCATAGTGCATAGGGCATCAACAGCACCTCCAACCATTACCCTTTACACTTACATTATTAAAAAAAAATATATACAAAAAATGTTTAAATGTGCATTGGCCTTTTATTTAATACAGATTTATGTGTTATTGTTTATTTTTTCTTCGCATAGTTTAATTCATAATATGAACTGTGACTTATTGCCTGTTGCAGAGGTACAGCTGAACAGTATATCTTTAACATATTGATAATAATCAATAATTACAAAAATAAAAATACAATAGAAAGTGCTTCATATGAAAAGAAATCAGAGTTTTTTTGAAAGTAAATGGCAGATTTTATTCTGGGTCCGCATTGCATACTCCTTTAACCCAGTTTGGTCTTGGTATAAATTTTTGCTTAAATTTTGCTTGACTTATTGTTTCAAAATATATAAAAATATTGCATTGATATAGTTTGCAATACAACATATAGTTATATAATATCTTTATCTCATACCATGTGGCCCTATTAAAATGATAAAATTATTTTATGATGATACACTTTCAACAGAACAGCATTGTGTAGCCATAATCTAAGCAGCTTCTTCAGTTCTGGTCAGATTACTGGTGGACACTGTCTTATGTGCCTGAAGGGAGGAGCTAACTACACTGAAACTAGTACATCTTCAATGAGGTTTCAAACATCCAGTGAAGTTTCAGTATCAAAAACGGAGCCTGTCCCAGGGACACCCTGTTCATCCTAATCTAACGTGTCTTCTTTCATGTTACTGTTCACTGACGCAAGAAAAGTAGTGGATGACATTTCATACAGATTAGACAGGGGTCTTGTGTTGAATTCAAGATATATGTTGTAACAGAATGCAAAGGTTGTCAGTTTTAAATGTAATAAACCCACAAACAGACAATTCTTACAAACATTGTAAAAAAAAAAAAAAAAAAAAAACAAAAAAAAAAAGACAATTTAGCAAAATCAAAAGTGCACTTATTTTGCATTATGCGTCGTTTAATATGTAATCTATGCCCTGTTTATTACTGTATTTATACATCACCTAAAACATATGAGTGAAACTATTTCAGATAAGTAAGGTGTTAACTAAATATAATACTTGCTCACCTTTATAGTCGCCCTCTCTGGTATCAAGCCTTTAAGACAGAACAAGAATTACTTATTGGGATTTGACTATTGTCTTTCAATAAACTACAAATGGAGACAAAGTCACTTACAATCAGTTTCTTTGTATTCCAAACAAAAAATGTATTTTGGTTGTGAAAATTAGCAGAGGTTTTCTGCCATTGATTTACTCCAGAAGTCGGATGGGCTTCTGCTGCTGCCTTATCTTGTGTTTGTAGATTGGAGAGAGATAAAAATCCCTCAAATAAGGCCGTTTGGGTTTTCTTTTGAATATCAGATGAGTTGCACTTTCAAAGCCAACTTCACACACCATTTATCATTGGAATTTCACAGATAGTTGAGCTGGAGAAATATGGAGAAATGTATTGCTGTATATAAATGACTATGCAAGTGTTAAAGTTTAGTTTGATTTTCATTTTTAAAAGGGATGAAGGATATCCCTCAAGTTCACTGAAATGCTTATTTTAATGTCTACCTTGGCACATTTTTAAGTGCTTTTATGTTTCTAGTTAGGCAAAACATGCCCTCTGAATTTGAAGAGACACTTAATCCAGGCACTTGGAGCCTACTTGAAGTTTTTTATATACCGTACATATGCACCAAAGACTGCACCTTTTAAATACTTTTTTTTTTCCTCCTCTCCCTACAGTTTTCAGAATATTTTCAGAACAAGCACAGTGTGAATATGAGTAAAACAATGAAATAAAATTATGTAAAGTGCATATTTCACATTAGGCTCTTACACTATATTCAATAGCATTTGTTTTAATAGCAATTGTACAATTATCTTTTTATTGGGGGAAAACAAGAAAAACATGTTATGTTATTCTGAGCCTTCTGACCTGTAACTTAGCTTGGTTGAATCATCTGCTTGTTATGTTTAATATAACTTGATATGTTTAATGCTCTATTAATATCAGAAAGGTTACACAGTGCACCTTTAACAGCTATTCCTTGTCCATTGCTGTGTTTGTTTCCTTTGTTGTTTCCTTTGGACACACAGAAATTTGTTTGCCAACTACACAACTAAAATAAAAATAGTCTGGGTCATTATGTGATTGGCTAATAAGTTGTTTCATATTTATTTCTATTGAATGTGTTTCTACCCAACAACCCCCATCTCCACAGTAGCAGCGCTCTCTTCCCGTTCTCCAGATCTGACTGGTATATTGGCCCAAAGGCATCACCCAAGAAAATAAAAGTTTGGGTCATTACATGATTGTTTAATAAGTTCCTCTGAGATTCATATATTTTCATATTTAATTCCATTGTCTGTACTTATACCTGACCTCCCTGTATCTCCACAGTAGCGGTGCTGTCTCTCCTCTCACCCATATCAGATTACACTGTGGTCATCTGCTCTGCTCCATCAGGCTTTGAACTCCTTTGAACACCGTGCTCTGTCAGATCCTACAGATCAAAATCCCAGTTTGTGTGAACACTTGAACCTGTGCCTGTGATGTTATTTACCCACCTTTGGGCATTTGACACCAGGCTATCTTAATGAGCCATTGTCTCTGGTGCTGCTGTGTGGAGGGAGATAGGTGACACTAGCTTCAGGGAACAAAACGCTCTCTGGAAATCGCACACTTTAAACATGTTTCGCTTTCCAATAAGTTCAACACATATTTGCTTAATACTCGAGCTAAACTGCTTCTTCACTTCAAAGCAGTAGATAAAGCAGACCGCCAAGTCAGATATGCAGGTGCACGCATCAACAAGCAACAAACATGCACCGCACAACATTTAATTCATTCAGATTTTAGCACGTTTTCCTCTAGTTAATTTGTGATATGAAGCTTCTGGCTGTAGCTTACTTTTACAGGTGTTTCCAGTTTGCTCACAAGCGTGGCCTGTCAGGCGGGATAATTATATCAGACAGAGCAGTGTTGATTTATTTGTGTGGGACTAGATTTGTGGGTTCAGATAGCAAAGTGCAAACAAGCACGTTCACATGTCTCTTGTTATGTTCATGATCATTATAAACATGAAAAAAGTCTCGGATAAATTCCTAAAATGTGGCTTCAAATAGTGCATCTTATTTTTTTATTTAGTTTTTTCTATTCAGACCAGGGAAGCCAAATCAAGTTGTCTACATTGATGAAAGTGTATTGACTTACATTAGATGCCCTCCCTCGCACCACTCTTTTGTTAATAATGGCGCCCATTTCTTGGTCTCACTTACAACAATACCTAGTTTACAATATATTATCTGGATTTTTTTGTATCTATACTGAATTAATGAAATCCCATATAAACAAATTAATAACTAACTAAATAAATAAATGAACTACTAATATATTTGTTTACAGTATCTATAGTGTTTAACAATACCTAGCCCTACTTGTAGATGTTATACAAATATGCATTTTTTTTTTTTTTTAAATATGCATCAAACATTTACAGTGTCCTTGGTCAGAAACCTTTCAGTAGCTCTACATTTGTGTCACTATAACTTAAAAAAACTTGAATAAAACTGAAGAAAAGGGCATGTCAGTGCAAGGTAAAGAGGGTGAACTGTTGGTGTAGTCAATGTTAGAGGACAGAAGAGGAACAAAAGATGGATGAAGAATTAAACATGTACACTATAAAAGTGCACTCAGTCAGGAGCAGTTCAATAGCTCCTTGGGTCTACAGACTGTACAGTTTCCTAAATGTGTCATTCTTTTGAGATACATTTTTTATAATGAGTTTTTCAACACCGGCATGATGAGAACAATGTGACTTTTGTGTTTCAAGGTGATTACGACTGTAACTACAGCACAGAAGCAAAAAATAAGAGAAAATATATTGAAATACATGTGACTGGTACATTTTGTGCTGTAACTGTCTATAGTATTGTCCCTATAGAGAAATTTGTCCTCTGCATTTAACCCATCCTTCAGTGCTGCTGGGGACACTTGTCAGGAGCAGTGAGCCCAGGGACTCATTTCCAGATCTTGAGCTTTTTGGTCTGGACTGACTTAGCAGGAGGATTTTACATATGCACTTTCTTTTTACCTATGGTTGATGGGGAAACCGTAGTGCCTGGGGTCTATCCCGAAATCTTCTTCCTTTCTTTAATTAGCTTATTATAATTTTTTATTGTTTTATTAGTTCTTTTTTTATTTGATATTATTATTTTTTCTTAATAATAGTTTTGTTGAAAAGGTTTATTTCTGCTTCAAATTTCAAACTTCAAGTGCTAAACTAAAAATCATTCTTTATACTAGTATATTTGGATTTATTATTTCATTTCCATTACAATAACAGCCCCTGGCAAAATAACTAAAAAAAAAAAAAGTTTGTAAAAAGTTCATCGTTTTAAAAAGGAGGAATTCAATGTTCAAGCTCTATTGTTTCCAGCTGTACTTAAAGCAGACATTTTGGTACAGGTCTTGACTCTTTTCTCTGGTCCTTCCTTTAAAGCTGTTCTTATTTGTTTCCCAGGACACAGTGAGGGGCACAGCCGTGTTCACTGTGAACGCCACAGATCCGGACCAGGGCACTGGGGGCAGCGTGCTCTTCTCCTTCCAGCCGCCGTCAGACGTTTTCGCCATCGACGGAGCTCGAGGCACCGTCACAGTCATCAAACCTCTGGATTATGAGAGAACTGCCTCTTATCAGCTGACTATCAATGCTACGGTTAGTGCACAGTATACAATGTACCTATAATACATAAAGTGCTTTGCATAACTTTTCTTTTGCCCATGGAGATGTTATTGCTTTGCCCGGAATGCTCCACAGTATAGCATTTAACATATATTCATGATCTAGCATGTAGCATCTAGCATTAGAGGTGTCTACATTTCAAAATTGCTATGAGTAAGGTTGCCTATATACAAATCTGACCTGTAACTTGACATGATGGTACCACCTGCTCTTAGAGATGTGTATAATGCAACACTATGGAGCATTCTAGCCTAAGCAGTCATGTCCATGTCCATCCTCTGTACTTGTATATGTGAAATGACAATGAATTTGTATCTAATCTAATTTATTGCTCTTCTGAAACAATTTTTCTATCCAACTATTCAAGCTTCAATGACTGCTACTCCTATAATTCTCTATTTTCTACAAATAAGCTCTCTTCTCCTTGTAGTGCACACACTTTAGTAACAAAAATAATCATACTGTTTTGTTTTTTTTGTTTTGTTTTTTCACCAGGACCAAGACAAAAAGAAGCCCCTCTCTCGTCTGGCTAACTTGGCCATCTCCATCACAGATGTTCAGGACATGGACCCAATCTTCACCAACCTGCCCTACAGCACCAACATCCGCGAGAATGTACCCCAGGTCAGCCTCACCATTCTTCTTCATATCACCACAAATGTGCTATCTGCCGGGGGGGGGCTTTAAACCAGAAATTTCTTAGAGAACAGACGATAGCACCTAAGGGAGTTCTTAAAAGTTATTATTAAATTTTTGGGTCAACCTAGTACTAGTTAAAACTTTGAAAATACAGTATGCTATGAAGGTAATTACTGGAATACAGGAATAAAAAGTATAAAACCTGTCACCTATAACCATTGAAGCAACAGTAATATGCAAATTATTTTCTAGCTAAAACCATATTTCCTTTCCTGTCTCCTCCTGCCTTAGATTACCAACATTACCACAGTAAACTACCTGCTTTCTGTTCATTCTGCTTGGGTCCATGGGAGAGGAGGGTGACAATTCATGCTCAAGATAATGTCAAAGTATATTTTCAATAACGACAAAGCTGAAATCTTTGAAAACAGCTGTTAAAAAAATAAGAGAAACAAAACTTTGTCAAATGTTATGGTCCATTCCTTTAAATAAGATATTCACAGGCATTTTAAGGTGCACTGTGTAACTTTTCTGACTGGTGATCTGCCATCTTATTGTCTCCATTGTCTCCATATTGTCTGATGCTCTTGTTATTGTATTTATGAGTAGTAAAACAAATATAATTAAATAAATGCTTTACGATATTAAGTTTAATGCCATACTGTAGTGTAGAACATAAAAAGCAAAAGCAATAACATCTTTCTGGAGGCAAGCAGGTGACGGGCTCCATACCAGAAAAGTTTGCAGCTTGACTGAAAGTATAGTTTGTGGTAAAGTATGTAACATATCTGTAGACAAAATGGTGTCCGGAAAAATCTGACATATTTTTAATAGCAATTATCTTGAAAACTACTATGTCTTGCTCAATGAAATGGAACAGTTTAGGTATTGAACATCGTGAGTTTTTAACTTTATTATTGGACTTGGTTTGCCAATTTTTCAAATTTTGCATTGAAGGCTGCAAAGTCTTGGGTGATTGTGTGAGAGCATATTCCAAGACTCAAAATAACTTCTCTTTGGGAGTGAACAACTCAAGGTGAAAAGAGAAGAAAAATAAAACATTAAATATAAAATCTTCATCTGTTTCTATACATTTTGTAAAAATTTTAGGTTATTTCAACAAGAATTGCCAAAATTATTGGCCTGCGAATTGATTGAAAATTGAAAAATTTTTGGGACACCCCTGTATACACCCTGAGTTTCCATAAGTGTATCTAAAATCTCAACAGAAAACCAGGTTCATGTGTACTATTCAACATTGATAAACACAGACTTCGCCGAGTTGCTCCTGACCTGTATGACCAGTTCACTCACCTGCCAGTGCATTACGACAGCTTGTACGCCCCTCATGTAACTTTCATGTAAAAACCACTGCTTCTGTCAGTCTGTTTTTCCTCTCTCCATCTCTCACTGTTGCCAACATGTTCTCCTTATCTTTCCTCCCATTTCTCATCTCGTGCTCCATCTGTCCAACCTACATCTTCCTCTTTGATTATTCAGGGGCGGTTTGGAGCAGGTGCAGCTAAAATCTGGTTAAAATGAGGTTTGAGTTATTATCAGGCCAGGATTCCTCACCTCTCAGATCCTGCTCCCCGTTGGATCCCCTTTAAAAGCCTTCTCGTCTCCTCCGCTCACAGCTCAGTAGGTTGCGAGTCTGTAATTACTGTGTAAGATTTACAGTCGCACCGAGACGATGAGAGGCCTCCAGCAAAGGTCACAAGGGGTTTAGGATTTATACCAGCCCCTTAAGAATGCACGGTTGTATGTGTCTGTGTATGTAGAGATGCAGGGGTAGAGATAAATGTAAGACTGTTTGTGACCAGTAGGGGTGTAGGCCTTTAGTCATTGACTCAGTTAACTGTTTGATGGTGTCATGATTGAACAAAAATTGCATCAGTCGACATGTAATTTTGTTCGGATTATGAGAATTTATATGGGACTAATGCAGAAAGAAGGTATGGAGAGAGTTAGCGGAATATTTGATATTTTTTTGTGTGTACATGTAAAAAGGCAGATTAAACTCATGATTCACATTTTTACTTATCTTTATATGTATAAATACATTGTTTCCTTGTACTTTTCTTCATAAATTCACAGATGTTTCTTTATGAACTCTGATGCAGGTGTAGTCTTGTCTGTGCAGTTTGGATACACAGAGATACACAGAGAGGTGTAATAAGTTTGAGATTTTTTGACACACCCCATTTTTTGTCGACTAAAATGTGTAGGTGAATAAAAATTCAGATTGGACTGTTTACATGACATTTCAATAATCTGATAACTCAAAAGAAAAATCAGATCTTGATCAGATTCTTGTGTGTGCATGTAGGAATTGATTGTAAAAAATAAAATAGTTGCACATAATATGTTAAGCAGCATGCTAATGTTAAACTTGAAATATGTCTTATATGAGACTTTACAAGGACAGAAAAGAACTTTCTGAATGACCCCTAATGAGTGTTTTCAGCTCTGGAGATGATGTCAGTGCGTTTCCACAACAAATTGGAATTTAACTGGCACTGGAACAGAACCAAATCTAGACTAGGATTAGAGCAGAACTAGAACTAAGTCCAGAACCAAACTAAGTCTACATTAGAACTTAAACGGGGCTCAAACCAAGTGTGAATGCACCTTTAACATGAAAATTACTGTTATCTGCTCAAATGAAATCAGGTCATAACTCATCAATTTATGTTTTGACAATGAAACATTTTACAGTTCAAGATTCAAAATGGCACATGCTCGATATTTCCTTACATTTAAATGTTACAGTTAATTCTCAGTGAACACTCCTGTCTGGTCTTGTTGCAGAAAACATTCAATCCGTCAATAAATCAATTTATCCCAAAAGGGCATTTCAGTTTACAGCTCTCTGTGATCAATGTTGTCAATAAACAGTTTAATACATTTATCTATACAGCCTCTTTTAACATGTAACTGCAACTCCACAATAGTCTGATTTAATTTTACATGCACTACATTAAGAAGATAAGATAACCTTAATTTGTCCCACAATGGGAAATAGAATAGAAATAGCTCTCAAAAATCTAATAACTTTAACTTAAATTAAGATACTTAAATATAGCACTGTGCAAGTACAATAAAAGGCTATAGCACTATTATTATTATTGTAAGTGGGTATTTTTTTTAGTAAAATGCAGGATATGAACAGGACGAAACCAAACCAAACCAAATGTGTTCCCTGAGTACACTCTACCTATAGATACTGCATTATTACATAGTGAGCATTTGGGGCCAGTTGGACTCAGACTTTGCTTTTAAAAATCCTCCTCTGACATCTCTAATCCACTGAAGTACTTAGTGTTGGAGCTTTGTGACCTTAGCTCAGTGGGTTCAGTTTGCACATGCTCACTTTGGTCACACAACTCCACTATTCTCCAGTTCCAGGTGACTAATGGGTTTCTCTCATATGCCATGTCAATTACTGACTGGGGCTTAATCCATTCTGTTCTATGTATATCTGTGTATCTGTGTATGTAGAGATGCCAAGAGATACATTTACCACCAATCATGATCAGAGGTCTGGTTTGGACCATTTTATCTTGCTTGAAAAAATACCACACACTGTAAAGGTGAACCTATTATGCAAAATGTATCTTTTAGAGCTTTTAACCATGTTATAGATGTTTCCCCTCACTATGTACAGTCTCAAAATTGTATTTTGAGTGATTTAAACATGTATGACCAATGTTTAATCTCTTATTTTTGAGAGGCCGTATTGTCGGTCAGCTACCATTTTCACTGTCCCTTGTATACGGCCACTTCTCTGTACTCTACAATTTTATTTTTTTAATCTGTTGTGTAGTAATTTTGGTACAAATGAAAACAAAATCTGTTGCTTGCTAGTGTGATGTGCAGCTGCATTGGGAGGTGGTGACAGTTTTCTGTTGCAGAAGTCAGCAGACTTGTTTCTTTTATTGCGTCATTGTAGATGAATATTGTAACTTTAAATGTATAGATTAAAACATAATGATCCACATGTGTCATAGATTATAACACTATAGCAGACACAAGCACAATAAGTCTGTTTTTTTAGTAAGTACAGTCTTTGTTTAGAAAATGTGCTATAGAAATAGAGTGGATTGGATTATTTAATTACTGTATAGTAATGGTTAATTTAAAAAGTTAATATAGAACTAAATGAATGCAAACTGCAAATGGACAGCATCTGTTAATAGTTATAATATTAGCACTATAATAAGACATACCTTTGTGACCTTACTTCAGCTCACTTTGCACATGTTCAGTTTGGTCCAACTACTACACTGTACTCTGTCCCAGGTGGCTAATGGTCCAGCTATTGATGTTTTCTCTCATATACCATGTCAATTACTCACTGGGGCTTAATCCTGTCCATTCCCATATCTCTCCTGCTCTCTCTGCTCTTCATTCGTTTACATTGTGTCCCAACCCCCCCACCCGCTCTGCCCCCCATGTCCCGAACCGCGAGCGCTATAGTAGAAATGTCAAGTGCTACATTTGCATGCATATTAACGGGCCGTGACGAAGCCCGCGCCAGTGTCTCCCTGACTCTCTGATTCATCAGCTGTCAGCGCGAAGGTCACAACACGGAAAGAGGAAACACGCGCACTCTAAATGAACAGAATACACAGGAAAGAAATGGACTCATTCAATCGGGGTATTCAAATAGCAAGTGTTGGAACCAAAGCTCTAAATGCACAAACAAACAAATCAGTGGAGGATTTGACACATTTGCTGGACGAAAGCAGTGGTAAACACAGGGCTAAGAGCTTTTGTGAGGCTGTACTTAGTGACAATGCTCTCTTTTTGTGCAGTTTAGGAGAAAAACGGTCACTCTTTTTATTCTTTTTGTCCACATGAAAGAACCCAATACTTCTACCTTTCTAAATACTAAATGTAATCAACAAACTAAAGTTATTATTCATATTTTACTTATATAATAAAATGCATCTTACATTTATTTTTGAAGAGGCACTATGAAACCTCCTGTCTCCACGCATATGATATATGCCTAGAATATTCCACACTATGGTGGTAAAGTTATCTTGCATTTATTCACAAGATAAGATAAGATTCCTCTCCACAGATCTGATCAGTAACTTGACCTGCATGTGGTGGGCACATGTTTAATGCCATACCATGAAACATTCTAGACAAAGCAATAATGAAGATAAGCAGGTGGTGAACTCCCCACCAGAAAAAAAAGTTGTTTACTCCAGGTTTAGATATAACAGGTTGCAACTAGAGGAACAGCATGTATAATTAAAATCAGTTTGAACTTTACTATTGAATAAACTAGAAAAATAAAAGCTAAAACAAAGCAACAGAAATATTTGTCTAAAATATTGTGAGTCTAAACCTGCAGAATATCACTCCATCAGGTCTGTCTTTTTGTTTGGACTTGGAGTTGTTAGTACATCATTGGTGCTTTTATATTTCCTTTAGTATTTTCTTTTTGTTTCAGAGCTCTCCCACTGTGCCAGTCAGTCTACATTTCAACACCACCGCAAAATGACAGCTGAAAAAAGTCAAATGGAAAAAAGTGCTTTGTGCTTTGTGAGATTTCTCTGATCCACTGAGAATTTTCAATCCGACACGGTGGCCATATTAAAATCCTCTCCCGTTATATCCGATAGTCCCGTTCCGGTGTTGCCATCATACTAAAATGGAAAGGAAAAATGTTCATGTAAAAAAAAAAAAAATAAAAACTTTGATGAACACGACGTACAAGTCATACCTGTCTCTTTTACAGTTTCAATTTAAAGGCCCTGCACCCATTTTTTCTCTGTCCATGTTTGAGCAATATGTATCCTCCCTTGTACAGACGTATATTTATATGTTGCTCTTGGGGTCAAAATTTGTCTGGTCTAAAAAAGTTTTATTCTCGATAATCAGGAAGGTTGTGTTAGCATGCTAGTTGTTGTTAATCGTACTATGCTCACAAAACTCCAATCTGGTCTCTGTTGTGAAAAAAAAAATTGGATTTAGGATGTTCATAATGCATAAGGTAAGTGAGGAATAACTTTGGACCACTGCAAACATTTTAAAATGAACTAGTTCTTGTTTTCAAAGGTTTTAAAAAAATCAGGTAGAGCTCCTTTAACCAATAACCTTCATTGTAGAATAGTTTGCCTAATTATTTGACCATGGGCTGTCAAATTAATGAAATTCTGGTAATTTCTAATCATCAACGATCAGCTCTTTTAAATCCAAATCTGTCTACTGCCAATATTCTGTATTAAAAGTATGTGGTTTTGAGCAGTTCAGACTTTGCATGAATCATATTGAATTTTTGTGTGAAATGGCACTGATTAAAAGTCTGCATTGTTTTTGTTCAG
>KN490548.1:0-22628 GCA_000787155.1 Scartelaos histophorus
GGGTAACTTCTGAGGCAACTTCTGGGGCAACTTCTGAGGTAACTTCTGTGGTAACTTCTGGGGTAACTTCTGAGGTAACTTCTGAGGTAACTTCTGGGGTAACTTCTGGGGTAACTTCTGGGGTAACTTCTGAACATGCCAATATAGAGATGCGTGTAGAAATCCCCTGGTATCAAGTCACTGCAAAATATCAACTGCAGCATTTTGGGTTCCTTACTTTTTATCATTCAGTACAAGGCTTTGGTCAATAGATGTAGAAATGTTTGTCATTCAGTACAAGGCTTTGGTCAAGTTCAGTTCATCTTCTTTTCTTTTCAGTCCGGTGCCCCCTCCTGTGGGCCTCCAACCCTCCTCTGTGCAAACGAGAGAACAATAGTCTGGATTATACAAGAGCACGCCTTTGGCAAGTGTCAGATGTGTAGTCTAATGTGGGTCCCCTGCACCCACTGCAGGCCGTGAGCAGAGTGGCGCAGCGGAAGCGTGCTGGGCCCATAACCCAGAGGTCGATGGATCGAAACCATCCTCTGCTATTTTTTGTTCCTCCTCCTCCAGTGGGTGCACCAACAATGTAACAGAAGAACATCGGTCACAAGTGTTAAAGGTGTGTTGTGTACCTTTTCTCGTGGAGTCCTTCAAACCCAGTTGTTTACATAATGCCTCTTTAAGTGCAAATAAAACACATTTTTAAATAGCACATATTTATATAATTTATTGCACAGAAGTATAGTCATTGAAGTTAATATTTTATGTGTATAACTAGATGCCTTTCTTGGCACTGTGTTTTAAATCAACATATCCTACATTTGCTTGCTATTAAAAAGAACAATTCATTTTACCTTCTAATTAATATTAACAGTTCACAGAGACCCTCAAAGTTGTTTCAGTTCATGCACCTGTATTTTCTACTTGCATTGCTTGAGATGTGCTTTAACAGAGGCACACTTTGTATTGTATAAAAATGTATATTATAATTATGTTTTTATATTAGTAGATTATTTAATTATTCTATTTATGAAGGGCTCTGTATCAATATCTGTCTCAATATCCTCCAGTGCCTTTAACACAATCCAGCCCTTTCTGATGAGTGAGAAGCTGCTGAGGATGGGTGTCAGCTCCTTCATTGTCTCCTGGATTACTGACCACCTGTCAGGCAGGCCTCAGTACATGTGACTGGGGCCCACCCTGTTTGACATTGTGGTCAGTAATGTAGGAGGAGGGTACAGTCCTGTCTCCGTTCCTGTTTACTCTGTACACCTCTGATTTCCAGTACAGCACTGGGTCCTGCCATCTGCAGAAGTTCAGGACATTGATTGCAAATTTTGTGGAATGGTCCCAGGCAAAGCATCTGCTCATGAACATGAACAAGACCAAGGAGCTGGTTATCGACTTTAGGAGGAAGAGGACACCAGTGAAGCCCGTCACCACACAGGGCCATGACATGGAAATAGTGAACTGCTACAAGTACCTTGGTGACCATGTGAACAACAGGCTGGAGTGAGGGACATCTGCAATGCTGTGTACAAGACTGTGGTCTGCTGGGGGAGCAGCACCAGCAAAAGAGACATTGGGCAGTATAACGAATCCGTAAAACGGATCCCTTATGTAACAGATAATACTCCCTACAACTGTACAAATCACTCTTATGTAACAGATAACCCTATGTCAGGTCATTGCACTTCCTATGACCTCTTGTAAATAGCCGGTTTTTTTATTACTTATTTTCCTATTTTATTTGGACTTGTACATCCACATTTATATAATTATACTTTATTTGATTTGACATGTGTCTCTTGCTATCTTTTCTGAGATTTATTTTAGAATTTATTATTGCAATTCATATTTTTCTCTCTGTTATTTAATATATTGTGATGTGTGAAATTCTGTGCCCAAAAAAATTCCCCTGTGGATGAATAAAATTTGTCAAAGTCTAAGTCTAACGATGTTGGGGTTGAAGGTATATTCAAACTAAACATTTACCTCATTTGTACCAGCTGAACATTTTCCCGTCCATTTAACAAGTGATTACCAGACAACAGAACATGAGACGGATAAGTATTGACCTTTGAGCTACATCCAGGGCACTCACCTTATCTGTCCAAAAGCATTGTGATATTTTAAGGGTAAATGATTGACTCACTGCCTAAACATATTTTAACAGAAATACATTTTTATTTATATAGCACAAAGAATACTATAAAAAAACTATAGCTGCACAAAGAATACTATAAAAAAGTGAAATGATAATTCACTGTTTTAGGCAGCCCCATAATATTATAGGTTATATTGCAACAGTACAGAGGGCTTATAGCTGCAGTATGTTGGTGTATTCTGTATTGTATTTGGCATTTTACTTGTGCAGACCTATAACACTTCTACAAAGCTTCAAAAACATAAAAAATAAAGTTTTTTTTTTATTTATTGTTTAGTAATATGGGTATTACATGTAAAAAACAGTATCATTTAATTATCAGATGTTGAAGAAATTATGTTTAGTATTTGAAAAGTCACAGTTGAAAAGTTTTCCATTTCATCTTGGCTTTAACATATGTCTCTTTTGTTGAATACTGTGCTCAGTCAAGTGCTCTTATTAAGCAGGTTTGGTGATATGGTTTTAAACATAGCTGTTGGACTATTGAATGCAAGTCTGCAAACCCTGCAGCAGATCCACCACTATGAAGTTTGACATGTGCCGACAAGGCCGAGATAGACAAGTCATTAGTCATTAGTAACTGCAACTCTGTAAGTCTGCAAGATGTCCTGCTACAAACTCTAAACTTGTATTACAAAGGCCTATTCTATAGGCTGAATACACTCAGATAATGAATCTAACACTGACAAACTTGGACTTTGACTCAGCTCACTTGCTTGGCTTTATCTTTAACGCAAGTGTAAGGTCAGCACACCTGACACGCCACAGTAGAAGTATCACTGAGCTGTATCAGATACATTACAATAAGGTCACACATCAGTGTGCGCCACACACCTGCACAAAGGAGCGTGGGCGTCCCCTAAAGGAGAGAAAAAACATTACAACATCAAGAGCATCAGCACTTATCTGAAGGACGTAGTTTGCTGTATTGTATGAAATAAATGTAAAAAAGCCGTCACCATTATCTACGTCACTAACTAAACATATATTGCTCAGATATTGAGCTACTCCAGTTTTCCGATCACAGAAAAAGATGGACGTAGTGGTCTAATGGAATTACCTTCCCCGATAAGAACTTTTACAGTAAGTAGATGTGGTCGTCTGCCTGATGTGTTATACAAAACAATCCACACCTGAAACCTGACGTGACCCACATATGAGAATTGAAACTTTGCATTTTCATTGAACGGCTCAGGGTAGCGTGGCCGAGCGGTCTAAGGCGCTGGATTAAGGCTCCAGTCTCTTCGGGGGCGTGGGTTCGAATCCCACCGCTGCCAGTATTTTGGTTCACTTAAGATATACGAATAGGTCGTTGTAACTCTTAACTCTGTGTGCTCAAAAACAAGTACCAGAGAAGCCATTTATGAGTGGTTCAATAAAGAGAAAAGTAGAGAAATTAGCAAACTACATATGTAGCCCACTATAAGGGGATGCAGGCTGTTTTAAACAGCAAATCATGAATACTCTGTCCTCAGGTAAATTGGGCCACCTGGTAAAGTGATATTCTCTGTCAATCAAATCAAAATGTACAGTTGTTTTGTGATTAATAACTTCAATAATCCGGGCCAGAGGCTCTCAGACCTTTCACACCAAGTGTAACCAAAGAAAAGATTTTGCTTTCCAAGTAGTCTTCAGGTCTTCACAAACAGCAGTGAAATGTGACATTTCTTAAAGACCGGTTAACCAGACATCAAACAAGACAAATATAAGAATATAAATATGGAGAACATGTTTTCATAAGTCAAACTAAACATTAGGAAAGTTAACCCTTTAATATGCAACATGGGTCAAAAGTGACCCACATTCATTTCTAATGTAATTCCAAGCAGTGATGTGGAATTACCTTAGAAATTAACTTACAACTTTTAAAATCAATACATTTAATCCCATAACAGTTTGAAAAGTAATTATTTAGGTGTCTTTCATGCACTATTGTTGTTTATTTGTTACCTTTGTATCTTATAAATGAACACAGATTTGGAACTAACCACTAATTTGCAGACATGGGTCAAAAGTGACCCACATTCATTTCTAATGTATTTCCAAGCAGTGATGTGTTTTTTTCTTCAGTCAGGACAACATATAGATATTTTTTAAGTGATGTCACGAGTCACATAATTTTTATGTATGACGCCATCTTGAACAGCATCTTGAACGTCAGAACCATTCGACTGATGGTTCTTGACATGCATGTTTTCATTAAAATCATCATAGTGTTTCATTGTGTAGACCTGTACTGTCAGTCACCTGGTTCTGTGGTTCAAGATGCTGTCCAAGATGGCATCGTACACAAAAGCACATGTAAAGTGTGACTTCACTGCAAAGTATCTATACTTGCTTGTACTCTTGGTTATATGCAATTTCATTCCACATATGTAGTTTTATCCCACATCAGTTTAACAGTGGCTCACAAAAGTTACTCATGTACTGTTCAGTATCCACAGGTTTACAGTGTCAGTTTCAGTCACTGAATTGTTTGATAGCTTTTTTAATGTTTAATCATCATTCAAAAATGAAATTATTGAAATATTAAATACACTTTTTTCAAACAAGAAACACACAGAAACTCTGATCCTTGCACAATATTATATAGGGAAATAATGCAGGTCATTTTTGACCCATGTTAAAGGGGTAATAAAAAAACAGTATTTTTACCTAAAAAGTATTGAT
This sequence comes from Scartelaos histophorus, assembly GCA_000787155.1. Classification (NCBI taxonomy): domain Eukaryota; kingdom Metazoa; phylum Chordata; class Actinopteri; order Gobiiformes; family Gobiidae; genus Scartelaos; species Scartelaos histophorus. The sequence continues at coordinate 4,820 of KN490548.1, forward strand.
GAAAAAAATAAAATCAAGTTTTGTAATGAACAAAAACAAGTTAATTTAATAATAAAAATAACTTATTCCAAAGATATAGGAAATTCAAACTTAGCCATGTCACTTTTGACCCATCTTATGCATTAAAGGGTTAAAGTGGAACTAAACACTTATTCTACTTTCCCCATTACCGTATTTTCCGAAGTATAAGTCGCCCTTTAGTTTAGTTGACTGATAGTTTGACCAGGGGTGTGACTTACTCTGGAGCGACTAATATGTTAAAATATTCACACGTTATTATATCAGTTTGTTTGTTATTTTCACTGGATTTAGTGATTTGGAGTAATATTGATGCTTTGGTAAACTTGTTAGCATGTTCTTTATGCTATAGTTATCTGAATAGCTATACCCCCCCACCCCCAAGGAATAGCATCATTTTCTATGCCTTGCCAATTAAGTACATTTGCAGTTTTCTGGTCACCTAAATCAATCAACATAGCACTGAAAAGAACTGTGTTGCTTTAAGTGCTAAATTACTGTAATGTGTCACCAGTTGTTAAATTTTATTGAAAAAGCAGGTCTATCACTGATTACTCACAGTGCAGCACAACTGATAATAGTAAATCATTTGGACATAAGAATGTCCCTGTATTTTGTAATTTAAAACTTTAAAAAGTAAAGTACTCTTGGATTTTTCAGTAAGTCCTTCCAATACGAACAGAGAAAGCAATAAGTCTTTTGTATACCGAGATGAGGAGGACAATGGCACCAATAACCATGCCACAAATCAGACTGAAAGCCCATCGGGGTCCGAGGTGAGTGTAGACATTTGACACAAAGACTGGACCAAGTGTCCGTGCTCCACTGCCTGCAGCTGTCAGCCAGCCCATGTACACACCCTGTACAATTCATTCAACAACATTATGATTTGTTATTATATATTAACTAATAATGAATAAATATTGCTTCATTTTACCTGTGGTTTGGGACCCAAAAGTTTGGAGTACAGTGTGTAAGACATGACATTGCATGCTGGATAACCCACACCAATAAGAAAATCAGAGAAAATGTACTGAGCAATGTTTAGGGCTGGGGTGTACTGGCACCAAGTCTGTATGAACGGGCATCCAGTTGGCTCCACTGTGCTGTTAGTCAAAAATGCCATTTGGCTGACTTGTGTAGTGTTTTTAATATCTGCAAAGTTAAAATACACACACTAACAGTAATTACAAACCTAGAGCAGATATGCAACATTGGGCTTTAAAAACATGCATTCTGTATGGTACCCAGTGTAGGGTTTGACATACCTGCCCACTGTATTTTAGGGTAATGATTTCCCCAGGGAAGAAGGCAAAAAAAGCCACAGAATATAAAGGCCAAGCCTGCTAGCAATACTGGGCGATCGCCAAACCTAAAATGACAAACGGTTTAAGAAGCAGCAACAAACATTTATTTATCACTAAATACAAGTTATAAATACCTCTGAGAGACCAGTTTCACAACTAGAAAAACCAGGATGGATTCAAATCCAATACAGCAAAGTATGATCCCGTTGTATAACACAGCTTCTTTTCTTGTCCATGCAAACATGTCCATGGACAAAGGGGTTGCAATACTGCAAAAAAAGAAGAAAAACAAAATGTGGAAAAATGTAGTTAAAGGCCACAATAATGCCACTGACAATTAAAATCTGTAAACTTACGTTTCAAATATAGCAAAGATAAACATAACAATAAAAAAGAGAACATTTGAAGTCAACACCGCCACCTGGTCAACACTTTCTTCTGTTTCAGCACTATCTTCAACATTATCTAAAGAAATGACAAGATCATGTTTATCAAGTTAATTATTGAACCTGCTAGTTAGAATATGCCAAAACATTAGTTATTAAAATACCATCTGTATAGTTAATGCTTGGCTGGATATATCTTCCATCATCATCAACATGATGCTCCCTGTTTGCAAAACATTATTTCAAAGTTTTATAATTAAGGTAGAGCCATTTCATAAATTGAAATAAGAACAGGCAAGTAATTTTCACTTACTTCAGTATAAACAAAACCAACAAAATATTGATGAGACCCAAAGCTGCAGCCAGAATAGCAGGGGCCGTGTACATATTAAGCTGAAGTTCCATGAACTTGAGTGTAACGCCACGCTCACCAATAAAGGACAGACACGCCTGAAGAGCTACAGAAACACTACAGTTGGTTTTTCCTTACATAAAATACTTAAAAGGACTAGTGCATCCATACCTGGGCCCAGGATGAAACCCAAAGCCTGGCAGGCACTCATATTGGCCATTGCACCAGTTCTTTCCTCCAAAGATGTAGCTCCAGCAACATATGACCTTGCCACAGCAACATTACCTACAACGTCACAAATTTGATTGGTAAAAACTTAAACATACATCGAAATATTATTTTGAAAATTCCTTCCAGTACCTGCTCCAAAACCTACAAAGGCTCTTGATATGAGCATGTGGTACTTATTCGCTGTCTTTGGTAAATGAACGTAAGCGTAATAGATGTTAGCTAAAAGATTGATGGAAATGGAGCAGACCAGTGGCTCCCGGTGTGGACGATGGTTTGACCACAGACCAAAAAGAGGTGAGGCGATCATTTGACCAAGGCTGTATGCAGCTACCACCCAACCCAGGAAACTAGCATCAGCGCTTGGATCAATCTATGAAAAGAAAAATGCACACAGTAAAACCAGTTCTATTCATAGCAAAGACAGATTAAGATGTTTAAACTGCCTGTGTTACACTATTTTCTGATCATTGTTATTTACTGATCAGTCTGTTCTGGCTAGGAGTGTACATACCGATTAATCATTGAAGAACAATATTCACACCAAATACACTACATAGTTATAGATTAATTATGATTATTGACCTTTTTGTACAATAGTGGAAAAATCTTCAATTTTTTTTCCTTAAAAGTCTTAATACAATGGTCAACAGCTTTTTATTAAAATACAAACAGTAATGAAAATGCTTTTACTTACTTTTTGTAAATAGGGCCAGAGTGATGTTATGACAATGGTGAAACCTTAAGAAAGACAATTAAGAACAAACCAACGACTAGAGAAGACACTACACATCAGATACACTGGTGGAACACAATGAAGTAAGTTTTTTAATATTGTTTGAAATCAGCAGAAAAGGCACAGGGGTTTATTTTTTTAGCACATTCATAATTTGAGCATAATTTTAACACAAACTTGAAAAAAAGAACAATTCAGTTGTTTCTATTAAACAAAATTGAGCACAAATCTATTGAAAATCACTACACTTGAAGCTTTATTAGATCTCAAACGGTGTTATGTCAAATTGTGCTTTACTATTTTGGTACATTTTTAAACAGATTCAGTTTTCACGTGATACTTTTACTCGATTTTTTGGGGGGTGGGGCTCTGGTATCTGCACTTTTACTTGAGTAACAAAATTGAGTTTTCTTCCACCAGTGATTAGATGTATCAAACATAACTGTTTTATTTATAATTGTATGTCAAAATACAATTAGGTGAAGGGTATTGGCTCACCCACACTGCTGAGAAACATTGTGAAGTACATGACTCGAATGGACCTCCATCGACTCTTGCACACTGCATCTTGACACTCACTGCAGAGTGCATACAACACAAAGGCAACAGTTTATAACAGTGTTTAGGGGTATTTACATTACAGGAAAATTGAGCCGGTGGTCGAGTAACATTATGTAGTTATATGGCTAAGTAGTTAATAAATGTATAAGACCTTATGCTTTACACAACACAAAACATCCTTTGCACTGAACTGGACTCACCTGCTGTGATCATCTCTAAGCAATGGAGTTGTTTCGTCATCAATAATTTGAGACATCTTACCCAAAATTAAGAAAAAAATAAAATAAATAAAAAATAAAAGGGTGCAATGAACTAGTCCTGAGCAAATATTTCAAAACAAATGCTCAGCGTCAAAATGGTTGACGCAAATAAAATATGGTCCCGTCCCATTCTGCAAGCAGTTTGTTTATGATGAGATTCTGCAAAATTAATGGCGACTTCAGACTACTGTATGTTGTAAAACCAAATACAATATTCACAAAGTGGACTACGATCCCATTTCTCCAACTTCCCAGTCATGTTCTCTCATGTTCACGACGGATTACGAACATTTCCGGTTATCCTTTCAAAACAAAATATGAAACTCTCCAGTGCACCTACACTGGGTGATTGCAAGTGCACGATAATAATCCTCTGAGCACCAAGAAATGTTTCGTTACTTTTTTTTAACATATTAAAAAGTGTTATTTGTTTGCTGCATGCATAGACTGTATAAAAACATATACGGTCTATGGTTGCATGCCCAGTTGTTTAAATAACTTGCACTAAAAGTTTTATTTTGAAGTGTACTGAATTACTTCCGTAAGTGCGTGGTACTCGTAACAGGGAGCACGTGAGTGTGACAGTTTGCAGGATGTTGTTGTTACCTTTACGTCTGTCAGTCACATACAGTCTATACAGTCCACAAAGCACATTTTTCACAGCTGTAACCAGAATAGCAAGAATAGCGACATACCAACGAAAACATGATAGAAGTCAAATTGAGGCGCCATGAGGCTCCACCTCTTGCGTCCATTTTTGGAAAATGAAAGTGAAAATAGAAACTTAAGTCAGACAGCCTGCCTCGTTGAAGCTTGAAGTAGAAATACTTGCTCAAATTTGCGCGCATAAACAAAGAGGAACCGACATTTATACCACGTGTGTATTTGTACCTGCAGCCAGTATCCCGATATATTCACTACTCTCGGGACATCCCTGCTACGTACTCAGAATGGGTAGGTTTTCTAAATCAATGCTAGACGTCTATTGATAGTCTTTGTCTTCGGGCGCGATATTTTTTGAAACATTATAATTGAATGTTGTGTAATGAAAATAAAATAATAATAAAAGTAATAATGCATAATAAATGTGTTTTTTTCTTATAGATTCACGATATCTTGTCTTTTGGCTGGAAGCTTTTCTGTGTGTGTGTCTGTGTGTGTGGCTGTGTCGGCTTTGTACAGGTAAGTCACCTTCAATAGACGTAGGCGTGATACTATAAACAGATATAGTGTACACGATAAAGCTAAACGATTATTATCTTTAGCAATTCTAGGGAAAATAGCAAAGTTTAGCCAAATGTTCATATAAGGAAACGTTTATATCGGTTTTATATAACCCTTGTTATATGGGTATCAAGATCCAATCCACATGCTTTGAAAGTGAAAGTAAATTCTTTTGTTCAACTCAAAATGAGTTAAATGAATGACTTTTTGTCTATGAAAAAGGTATCCTAATTTCTCCTCTTTTGTTTTGCTTGTGTCAGAAAACTTTGTGGTCTCTGGCGATGCAGACGTATTCGTCCACACCAAGGAAACTGCAGTTTTACCGTGCTGGCTCAGTCCTCAACAAACTGCTGAAGACTTGCAAGTCAACTGGTTTCATCTTGACCAATTTGATCGTCCTGTTTTGCTTTACGAGAACAAGGTTATAAGTAGTGCGTCTCAGCCATCGTTCAGTGGCAGAGTTTCATTTGGCCAAAAGCATGCCTCCTCAGCTGGTTTGAAGGAAGGAGATGTGACCCTTAAACTGGCAAATGTCACACTTAAGGATGCAGGAAAATACACTTGTTATGTTAGCAGCGACAAGTATCACGACAGGGCAAGTTTCAACCTCCATGTGAACCGTAAGTATTTAAATGTGCACTGTGCAACTTTTGTGGTGGTGTGTCCCCCACCAGCTTGTCCCCATGAAGATGGTCAGGCTTTGCTTGGTATGTTCCACAATATGACATTAAGAGTATCTGTTTCCATGGTAACAGGTCAGATCAGACTCTGAATTCACGTTTTTTGCTTAACTTGCCCAATAAAGACACCTGTAATTACATTAAATATATCCGATTTAAGGTCAGTGCCATACTATGGAACATTCAAGGAAAAGCAGTATGATCTCCAAGGAGACAAGGAAGTGGCAAACATGTGGCAAAAAAGTGGTAAATATACATTTAATTATGTCCAATTTGACGCCTGTCTCGTGCTATCTTTTTTAAAATGACTTATTTAGAATTTATTGTTGCCATTTATATTTATTACTATATTGTGATGTGTGAGCTACTGTTTTCCAATAATTTCCCTTGTGGATCAATAAAGTTTGTCTCGGTCTAAGTCTAAATCAAACCATCCACCACAAAAGTTACACAGCACTTTTTAAAATATTGTTCATGAGTTAAATTAATTATTTTATGTTACCATAGAAGCTGGAGTGACCCCTTTGCTGAGAGCAGTGATGAAGGAGAACAACAAAGTCAATGTGAGTTGTGAGTCTGAAGGCTGGTACCCTGAGCCTCGCCTATTGTTCATGAGTGTCAGTCCAAATTAATTATTTTATGTTACCATAGAAGCTGGAGTGACCCCTTTGCTGAGAGCAGTGATGAAGGAGAACAACAAAGTCAATGTGAGTTGTGAGTCTGAAGGCTGGTACCCTGAGCCTCGCCTGCAGTGGTCCAATGATAAAGGCGTGCTTGAAACCAAACATGTGGTCTACAGAAACTCTTCGTCTGGCCTCGTGTCCGTCCACAGCTGGATGGTTGTGGACAGTTCCTCTGCACTGTCCTGTTCTGTTGGTTTGCCCGGAGAAAAAGCCCTACAGGGAAGAATACATGTGACCCCCATTTCACCGACCAAAGAAGGTAGAAAAGTGAATATCCACTGCTCAAAAAAATTATAGGAACACTTTGAAAACACAACAGATCTCAATGTGAGAAAAAAAATAAACTAACAAATCTAGTATCTATTAAAATATTAAAATATCTTAGGAACAAAAGAAGGCCACTTATTTTAATGGAAATAACCAACAGGTGAACAAGAATGGCAACAATGAGACAACCCCTAAAACAAGACTGATTTTGCATGTGGAGATCATTTCAAGTTTCTTTAGGTTTCTGGTTCTTTTTTGGCTGGTTTTCTGCTAGTGCTGTCTTTGGTTAGAGAGAGTATTACTAGAGAGTATGAGGCCATTGCCTAACCCTACACAAGTTACACAGATAGTCCAGCTCCAGAATGGCACATCCAGACCAGACTAGACCAGTGCCTTTACAAGGAGATTTAAAGTCTCCCAGCACAATCTCCAGAAAATGGAGTAGATTTCAGAAGATGGGCAGTTACCCAGTTACTCAGAAGGTCCCATATCTGCTTCATTGTGCTTGGAGGAACAGAATGAGCACAGCTCCTTACAGAATGACCAGCAAAGCACTGGTGAGAATGTCTGTGCCCAAACAATGACAAACAGACTCAAGAGTCTGCCACTGGTGCCCTGTGCTTTTCACAGATGAGAGGTTCACCCTGGGCACCTGTGATAGATGTAAAATAGTCTCGAGAAGACAAGGAGAACGGTATGCTGCCTGCAACGTGGTTCAGCATGAGTGTTTTGGTAGTGGGGTCAGTGATGGTCGGGAAGGCAGATGCATGAAGGGAATAACAGACCTGTACCAGCTAGAAAACAGCAGTCTGACTGCTGTTAGGTATCGGAATGAAATCTTTGAATAGATTGTCAGACCCTACAGTGGTACAGTAGGTCCTGGGTTCCTCCTGATGCATGGCAATGCCCGGCAAGGATATGCAAGCAGTACCTGCAGGATGAAGAGATTGACGCAATTAAATAGCCCTCATGATCACCTGACTTAAACCTGACTGAACATCTCTGGGACATTATGCTTAAGACCTCAGACTCTACAGAATCTCTCTGATGCCCTTACACCCACAAGACACCATCTGTCGTCACATTAGGAGCAAGCCATGGCGTTGTCAAACATGCAGTACAAGCATGTGAGGGCTACAGAAGAGACTGAGAAGCATTTTGAGTTGTAGAAATTACATTTTTGGCAAAATGGACTAGCCTGCCACAACATTACTTAATTTTCAGGGTAAAACTAAGCCCCTTGTTGGCTGAAACTCTTATTTCCATTAAAATAGTTGTAGAAATTACATTTTTGGCAAAATGGACTAGCCTGCCACAACATTACTTAATTTTCAGGGTAAAACTGAGCCCCTTGTTGGCTGAAACTCTTATTTCCATTAAAATAGGTGGTGTCCTTTTGTTCCTATGACATTGCCCTGTTTATATAAATATAATTTTTTAAAATGTGTTTTTTTTAGTTTTTTTGAGCAATATATTTCTTAAATCCATGGCGGGCTGACATAATCTTATTGTATTTTTCAGGTTTGTCTGCAGGATGGGTGCTGTTTGCCATTACAGCTGTCACACTTGTACTGGGATTTCTCTTGCTTTTGCTTAAGAAATATAGAGGTAAACATAAACTTTGTGACTTAATTATTATGAATCTGTATCTATAACTTTATCAATGTTTATGTTAAATGTAAAGGTAAAACTGCCACTGAGGATAAGAAGCTTTCTCAAGATCCATTTGAACTGGAGAAACTTCTTACTGTCGGTAAAATACAAGCAACATTCAATTCTATGTGAATATTGTGATCACAAAGGAATAGGGTTTTGAACTGCTCAGTTCTATTAAAATATCTCATCTTTATTTTTGTAGATTTCTTTTCAGTTCCTGATACAGCTATGAAAAATTATGGTAAAATGCGTTTTGAAAATTCTACTAAATTGTTACACAACATTATAGGCTATATGTATTTTTTTTCCACAGAGAACATTCAACTTGAAGAGAGAGAGGATGAAATAATTATAATTAAAAAAAATAAACTGAGAGATGTTGGTGCTGGAGACAAAGTCACCTGTATCACAGCTGTCAGAGGAACACCTGGATTCTATCTTTATTTTTGTAGATTTTTTTTCAGTTCCTGATGCAGCTATGGAAAATTATGGTAAAATGAAATGCTTTTTAAAAATTCAGCTAAATTGTTACCCAACACTATTGGCTATATGTATTTTTTTCCACAGAGAACATTAAACTTGAGGATTGTGGTAATAAATTCATTACAATGAAAGAAAATAAACTGAGAGATGCTGGTGTTGGAGACGAAGTCACCTGTGTCACAGCTGTCAGAGGAACACCTGGATTCACATCTGGGAGACACTACTGGGAAGTCTTCCTGGGCCAGGGAACAAAAGCAGTTCCAACCAAAAAGTCCTGGTGGATTGGTGTAACAAGTTGGTCTAAGTTCCCCATCGATGGTGATCTTTCTCCAACAACTAAAAAAGGTTTTTGGTTCTTGTCCTCTTCCCCTGACCAGATAGGAGTTGTAAAATACAGCGGAGGTTGTAATCTAGGTGTTTCGGCACAGCCACAGATAATTGGTGTGCTTTTAGATTATGACCATGGAAAACTAGCATTCTACAATGTGCAAAATAAATGTTTAATTGGCTGTTTCCAGATCGAGTTTTCAGGGGAGGTCTTTCCTCTTTTCAATCCAGGGTTAGGCGACCCAGCACCAATGGTGATTATACATAAAGCACCAGACGAAGTGACGAATGTTGACGAAAATAAGCCTAGTTAAGAATCATGTTGCATGTTGGGTACAAATACTAACAATAAACCAATTCCTGAGCATTCCTTTAACATTGTGGCTGTAGGTACTAGTTTAGTACCTGTACTCGTCATTTTAGATTATAAGATTGCTGTTTTTGGTATCTAGATCTAAAAAGGCAGACTACACTCATGATTTATAAATTAATTTTTTGTTTAACATTTATTTAATATTGTTTCCTTATGTTTTTTCTGCGTAAATAATTTAGCATGATACAAATACTAACACTAAACCAATTCCTGAGCATTCCCTTAACATTGTGACTGTAGGTACTAGTACCTGTACTCGTCATTTTAGATTATAAGATTGCTGTTTTTGGTATCTAGATCTAAAAAGGCAGACTACACTCATGATTTATAAATGAATTTTTTGTTTAACATTTATTTAATATTGTTTCCTTATGTTTTTTCTGCGTAAATAATTTAGCATGAGCTCCTGTGAACTTGTAGTCTTGTTGTAGTACTTTTTTAACCAACTAAGCGACTGGCTGATCTTGTTATTAGTTAACCAAGAATGTCTTTAGTCGACAGCCCTACTTCAAAAGTTCAGTCTAAATGAAATCTTGATGTGATCATTTTATGTGATACTAATTACTACGATTGCTGAATTTGGGTTATAATTCTCTTGCTAGTTATGTAGGTGCCTTACCGACATAAAAATCTACAATGCCATTAAATGGGTTGCGTAAACGTGACATCACAACATCCTAAAATCAAGGCGTTTAAAACTGAGCTGGAGCCTGCAGATTTGTCAACCTTATTATGGTTAGCATCTCTGTAATTAGAAGTCCTACAAAAACTGGCACAACATTCAATTTCTTCTCCGTCAGCAAAATAAGGATAAGATTAATATGGCAAATTTGTGGAGCAAAATAATCAAATACAAGTTTAAACATTGGTCATACATTTAAAATATTTTGGATATCATTCAATTCTAGAGCCTGCAAGAACGTATTTCTCCGAGATGTTAGAGGTGTTATGGAAAAAGACTCCTTTTGTAGACACTGGTGAATGTTGAAGCAAAGACGAAGAGTTTATTTCTTGCAAGAAATAGGTCCAACCGCTAGCATGTCCCCTTACACGAGCCCCCCTTCATGATACAGAGGACCAAGTTTATATACACTGGGATGACCAGAGGACATACATATCAAAGTGATAAGGTGACGATTCCTACTGAGGTGTGGCCAGATGTTCTCCTGTTGTCCTTCCTGAGCAGGATGTCACCTGTGGAGTTAAAACAATACAAGGTGTGGTCTATTTCAAAGGATAGGAAGAGATCTGAAAGTCAACTGCTTGATCTGCCAGATGCATTTGTCACTGCCAGACAAGATTGCTTCCTACAGGAGTGTATTGCAGGATCATCCTGAGACATATTTAATTACCCAAGTTAGTTATAAGACCAAATATGTTTTAATTTCCTTTACAGAGGCATTTGTGAAAAAGGTTACAAATGAAGTGTCATTTTGGATGTATACTGTAAATAGCTGTTATTTCATTAGTGAAAATTTCTATGGATCTAGATTTGTATCACTGAAAAAAAAATTCAAATGGACTTGTGTTGTGTGCTATAATGTTGAGACATATTTAATTACCCAAGTTAGTTATAAGACCAAATATGTTTTAATTTCCTTTACAGAGGCATTTGTGAAAAAGGTTACAAATGAAGTGTCATTTTGGATGTATACTGTAAATAGCTGTTATTTCATTAGTGAAAATTTCTATGGATCTAGATTTGTATCACTGAAAAAAAAATTCAAATGGACTTGTGTTGTGTGCTATAATGTTGTAGTTTTTGCAGTTGCATGTTTGTTTGATTTATTAAAAGATTGCTGCGTTCTGATGTAAAAGGCATAAATCTAGATTGACATTTTGCATTTTGTCATATATTTTAATAAGTACAGTTATCATTTACATTATATACACCATTACACAATACTGACTTTATTAACAAGCTTTCATGTATTTACATTGTGAATGTGATCATGTTGTAACAAATAAAAAAATGATATACAATAAATTCAAGTAGACGTGCTTTAATACATATTTATGACAATGGTTTAGACTAGAGGTATGCACGAACCACTTCACTGGTGAATGATGGTCCAAGAATATGGTTTTTACGCTCTGGGTACGACGCTACTTGATATGAAACGAACTATACAAACACAGTATACATCAGTCCCAATAGCAAAAGGGTTATTATCATTGGAAAAAACTGTTCCTCCACAGTTATGCACATTCAGGTTTGGTCATCAGAAGCCAACTCTAGTTTTTTAATCCTCAGTCTGTTTATGTAAAGTAGAAATTACATATAGTATTAAAACATTCACAGCTTGCTTATCAGTGAATGTAAGGGAGTTCCCTCATCACCTTTAGTACAAAAAATAAAACCTTGCACCAAAAAAGATGCACCCAGTTTTAGGCAACATTTTGACATACAAAACCCCTAACTGTGGTTTCTGTTTATTTGTCAAAGTTGCTGCCTTTGCAGAGGTGGGTATTCTATCAGAAATCAACATTGAATCAAACAGTCTTTTGAGCTGATGGTTGAAGCTGCAAAGGGCTCAGCAGGATTTGGAAGGTTTTTTGAAACTAATTTTAACCAAAATGTAAAAGTAGCAGTAGTACAGGTCTGACTCTCCATCACATGGCAATATTCAAATGTGTCTCAGGAACAAGGTTTCCGACCCATGACCTTTACTATGCACCTATGAGACAGAGGCTGCAGCTGCAATCAGCCTCCTGTCCTGCTTCTTCAGGAGCTGGATTCGGTTGTGAACATAAAACTTAATGGCCCTCCAGTCTCGGTGGTTGCCCACCAACATTGGGCACAGCTGGAGGCATCGCTCACAGTCTGCTTTAGCAGGAACTCGATGCTCAAGGAGGTTCTGCTTTAAATGAGTCTCTACTGCCAAGCGCTCCACCTCCGACCACGGACGCTTCACTACGCCTCGCTTTCCTGAAAAAAAACAACAACAAAAAAACAAAAAAATTAAGTTCTACAGAAAAGATCCCAGATTGGATATTGTAACGATGAGAATGACTTTACCCGTTTTCTGTGGTGTGGCCTTCTTCTTTGGGTCCTTGGGTGTAGTTGGACCTGCTGGACGGGCTGCTGCTGGTTTCTTCTTCCTTGGTGGTCGCCCTCTGCCTTTTTTCTTCACAGGGACCTCCACCTTCTGCTTCACCTCCTCCTTCACCTGTTCAGCCTCAGATTCTTCTGAAAAGGATTCGGCAGAGTTTCCAGACATAACTGTAGAAAAAAGATTTTAATATAATTGTAACATTCTAGAATGGATTTTTAATGTGAAGATAAATTAATCACTATTGATTCTGTCTATAGAATCATGTTTATACTGAAAATAAAACATGGTTATGGGTGACTGGAAATAGGAAGACTAAAAAAGAAAGCCCTGTAGATTCATAATATACAATTTAGCATTTTCTTACCATCCAATTCTAGGCAGATCTGCTGCAGACTCATTCCTCGGAACAGCACACCTTGCTTCTCTCCGTAAAGTACAACTCGACCCACACGACCCATGAGTGAGGGGTCCTGGATAATACTGGCACAGTTCTGAGTCACATGATATTGCCGATCGAGAAAGTCCTCCAGGCGTTTAACCGCTGCTGACTGCCCCTCCCCCTCATCCAGCAACAGCAGCTGAGTGAGGATGGCCACCTGACGCCGCGCTCGTGTGGCTGTCAGTGGCGCAGGGTTCTTTGCCCCGCTGGCCCGAGCCAAGTTCCTCAAAAGATCAGTTCCTCTTAGTGGCGTAGCTGGAGAATGGTAGGGCCTTGCGAAGACGTAGGGGCTCTGAGGATCAACTCCCACGTTCGGACTGGTTTGGAGAAGCAGGTCTAAACAGGACTCTGAGTGTGGAGGTAAAATGAGCGGCTGGATGCGGCCTCTTTTACCCACAACACTAGCGCGTGGCAGGTGACATAATACATGGCGTTCAAAGGGGGAAAGTAGAGCCTCCGTACCTGAGGCGGGGCTGCTAGGGGAGTTTCCATGGGGCAAAGATCGGTTGTGATAGTCTTGGATGGTGAGTTTTGCGACTTCACACTCACGGTGACGGTTGTAGAGAATGAGGAGGGACAAGCTGGAGTGGCAGAGGAGGCGCCAGGCTTCGGCAGAGTGAGGAGAGCGGGTGAGGGACTGGAAGGACGAGTGCTGCTGATGGCGCAGGTACCGGACCAGGCAGGAGAGAGAGGACAGGAGGGGAGATGTATGTGGTTTGATAGAACTAGGAGGAAACACAACAGAAACAAATAACTCACCAGATAAATGAACAATAAACAAATGGTAGGCACAAGGATTGGATACTGTGACAATCATAAAAATGGCTTTGCGCTATCATAATACTAGTAACAAAACATTATCGTTACACAAAAATAATAACCATGTCAGGCAGATTGAATGGGAGACTTGTTCAAGGACGATGTTTGTTCACCCAACCTCCCAACCTGCGTGCATTGATGTGCTTTTAGTGAAATATTGAGACCAAACTATTTTTAGAAATTGCTGAGAGTATTTTTTCCAAGCTTAATATTTCACTAGATATTAAATATCTTGGTGCAGTGCTCCTTGTGCTTGTTTTTACAATTTAACACACTGCCATTAAAAGTTACTTGGCGGTAAGATCACAAATAAATAATAAACTATAGAAAAATAGTACCAGTTTTAGTTTATTATATCATTTTTGTTTTTTGTTTTTTGATCTAGATCATGGTTAGTGCAGTTTAAAGGAGGTAATATTCAGTATTTTGTTTAAAAGGTGCACTATGTAACTTTTTGGTTCAGGATCTGTCACCTGCTTGTTTCTATGGATATGTCATTCCTTTGCATGGAATGTTCCACAGCATGACTTTAAACAGTTCTGCTTAAAAATGTATTAAAATTACAGGTGACTTTCAGACTCTGAGCAGGGTTGTCTCTGCACAGATTTGACCTGTAACTTGGTCTGGTTTGGTCTCCATGAAGATAAAAAGGCTTAATACCATACTGTAAAGCTTTCCAGACAAAGCAATAACATCTCTGCAAAGAAAAGAATTTGATGGACCCTCCACCAGAAATGTTACACAATGCACCTTTGAGTAAAGCGCTAGAAGCTTATAAACATACACACCTCCCCATCTCTCCATTCTTTTGAGCTGGTGATTCCTCCTCTCCAGCACTCAAGTCTAGATCTTCCTCTGGATCCACATTGGGCTCTGGGGTAGGGGGAGGAACCAACTCATCTTGATTTCCCAAAATGTCCACTTCAGACTTTTGAGGGACTGTCTCCTTCTCCTTCTTCATCCTACGCCCTCTCTTGTGCGACGGTGCAGGAGGAGATGGACTTTTAACCTTTTGAACAGGGGACGCTGCACTGGGTTTTGAGGTCCCTGAGGGTAAACAAGGTCCCTTTTTGCTGGGCTGCTGAGTGGAAGATGGCATTGAAAGTGAGAAAGAGACTTGGCTGGAGCGTCCTGTTGGCGATTCTCTTTCTCTGGAAAAAAGAGAGGGCGCGCTAGAGTGTTGTGGTACAGTGAATGAATGGTTTTGGGATGTAGATGTGGACATTGCAGAGTGATTGTGCGTGACATTGCCATTTGAGTGATTATGAAGGTGAGCCATTTCCATTGCAGTCCTAACTTCAGGCTGGTTGCTATGGTACTTCTCCAGGTGGCGGGCCAGAGAGCGGAAATTGCGCCCACAGTAAGGGCAATGCTGGCGATGATTCAGTACTGTGCTACTGGAGCTGCTGATGTTTATGTTAATGTTATTGTTGATGTTAGTGGTCGGCGGGGCTATGGTGGTCAGAGATGGTTGAATCTGGGACCTAACCGTCGGCGCAATAGGTCGGGAGAAAGAGGAGCAGGGGCGACCCGGTCCTCTATGTGATGTAGTGGGGGAGCTTTTCTTTTTAGAGTTTACGGACATGGGGATCTTGCGTTTTTTGCGGCGGCGAAGCATCCTGCCACGAATGTCCTCAATCTCCTCCTCTTCGTCGTCGTCATCATCATCTTCATCTTCTTCCTCCTCGTCCTCCTCGCGGTCCGAGTCACTGGCCTCAGAGTGAGTCAGTGGGGAGGACGATGGGGACAAGGACCAGGATGGCGTAAGGTAATCTGACACGGAGAGAGACAGTGGGTGTGGGCCAGGGTCGTCCTCCTGGTACAGCGCAAAGACACAACACAGACCAGTTAATACACTTGACAGAACAATTTAGTGCAGGCAGCTTACATATATTTTAGATTTGGATCAGCAGCACTAACATTTCATATAAATAAGTTCACAAATAAAAATTATGAAAAATAAATTTTAAAAAAAAATGGAAAAAAATTGGTAATAGACTATAGTTTTAATCACATCCTGGCTATGTCACACTCACCATTGCATTGTCACCCCAGTCACCAAGGCTGTAATCGACGGTGATTTCCTCCCCTTTGGCGATGTCACGTATCGCTATGACAACCAGGCGTACCTGGGAGCCACAGTGAACTTCCCGAATACGACAGTTTGGAGGAGGGTGAAACAACACTGGGCCCCCAACACCAGCACCTCCATCCTCCCCGAGCTCTGGCACACTAATAACCCACAGACAAAAACATTGTAAACGCACATTTTTATTTCAGGCAAGTATAATATTATTTCAGTTCCATCTTACCAAAGCTGGGCAGGATCAGGGAGGTAGTATGGACTTCCAGGTGGAGCCAGACGGTCTTCTGCTCCCTCTGGGTACTGGACCTCACCTGAGATGATCACACAAGGTAAATTAAGTATCATCAGTACGAAACATTTTTGGCCAGACCCACACAATGTCATCGTTTTTAATTTTCAGGGTACAGCAGACTTACCAGGACTGTAGCTGTGTTCAGACAAGCTCTCCTCCTCCTCATCTTCTGTTACATACACTCGGTCACACACCTTCACGGGAGTCCCCTTTCTCTTTCTTCCACACACCCGACTGTAGAAGCAGAATGCAAAAATAACATCTGAATAAAGAACAGTGCAAGGCTCCAGGATGTGCAACAGGGTTTATTTAAAAAGGTAAACTTTGTAGGTGAAGATAAATACACTGCGTCTAAGGCATACCCATTTAAAGCATTTGGAGCACATACGGATCTTCTCAGTGCCTGTGTTAGAGGTGCATGTGGTTTTATTGAGACGCAACCGAGAGTGACCACGGAGTGACCAGCTGAGAGACATGGTTCACTAAATTATGGTGGAAGATGCAAAATAAACAGAAGGACGCAGATAATCCTAGTCACATTCCGAGTATGTGCTAGCATGCAATGCTGCTAAGGGCTAGCTGATTAGCCCCTAATAGCTAACATCGGGACTTTTACTCTCGTCAAACAATCAACTGGAAAATAAGCAACGACTCGACAATTAATAGGGTATAAACGTGGCAAAAGATGGGTGCACGAAGAATATCCAAGATTACATTAAACAAACTACCCGAGACACATTTTTTCGGGTGCCTTTTCTGCATATTTACATTAAACCGTGTACAATGTAGTCCAATAACAGTAACACAACAGACGTGCATTGTGTGTACAGCAGCAGTGGCCTCGACACACCCGAGCTGCACTCACCCTCGCGGTGGCGGCTTGCTGCCATCCCCGTCGCTGTCGAGGGTCGGGGGCTCCCGGTAGTCAAAAGGCGAGCGTACACTCTCCGCCATTAGGAGTCCCTTCCCTGCCTCTCAGGCTCCTGTAGGGAGCAATGCGCATGTGCACAACATCAACCATCTATCAGCTGCCAAAAAGATCACAATCGCTCCCAATATATAAAACAACTTCTGTGATTATCTTATTTCTCATTAGCCCTAGTGAGGGGTATCGTGCTTCGTGGGTTTCTTACGTTCTTTTATCATCATTATTATTATTATTATTTTTCCTTACAAACGATCGCGATTTTGAAAAGTCCCACATGGGGGTATCAGATCGACCGGTGCGGCGAAAAATGTGATAAAACGGGCATCGCGACAATGACCAAAATGACCCGACTCAACAGCGCCCCCTGGAAAATGCTCATTTTGAAAGTCTATTGGAAGCCGAAATGCAAATTTCGCCGTAGACAAACGAAATTCGGGACAGTGGTAGAGAACACCGAGACAAGCCAAAACATGAATTGGAGCGTGACTCTAGGACGAACAGGAAGTCGGCCATATTGGATCATAAAATTTGCCAATTTTGACCACGTGTTCAAAAAGATTCAAGTCCCTGGTGTTTGATCCAAATGAGCTCAGATTTGACATGTCACATCTACAGACATAGACTCACAAAAGTTTTTTTTTTTTTTTT
>KN490548.1:22799-38721 GCA_000787155.1 Scartelaos histophorus
TCTATGGTGCCTAGAATAGACATGAAACATCAACATTGTCGAATTTGGACCACATTTGGGGATTGAATTTTATGTATGATTATAAACAAAAAATTCAATTACAGACATGATGCATTTTTCACAATTGGCCAGCAGGGGCGCAAAGACTCCCCTCCAAAAATAATAAAAAATATCTTTCGTCTAATCGTGCTAAAATTTGAATCACTAATGTGTGATCTCAGTCTGATTATAAAACACTTTAAAATATATGAAAAGTGAACTCTATAGGGCCCCCTAGAATCAACCTGAAATGTCAACAATATTGGATTTGGATCATATTCGGGGGCGAGGGCGTGCACCGGGGTGGGGGCGTGCACCGGGGCGAGGGCCATCATCGCCGCGAGTGGCTTTAATTTTTATTATTTTACTCAAAATGCATAAACACATCATCTGCACGTTATAGTAAAAAAATTTTAGGCAAAAATGCAAGTCTAGAGATCTAAGTGGTTACATTGGTTTTATTTTTGATACACACTGTAATCTATCACAATAATAAAATAACAGTGTTACAAAATGAGTGAAGTCACAGCTAATTTGCACACGTGTGTGTTACAAATATTACAGTTTAGGATAATGTTTTGACAACTATATGTATAGACAACTATACGGTTACTGCAGCTTCTCCAACCGTTCACAAGGCATACAATACAATAATGAAGCTTCAAGATGAAGCCCTTGACAGTGTAGCAGCACATTCAAGTATATAGTATTACCAGGAGAAATGTGAGCAGCAAACATCTGATCACAGTAAACTGTGCCAAACCAAAACAACATAGGCATTCCATCTATTTATCAAAATAGGAAGGCTACTGGAATACTTTTAGTAAAGAAATATTAGATTTGAAATAGTACAAGAGTACAGGGCTTGGTTGCACTTCAGTCACAGTATAACAATCGTGGCTACATTCTAAGTATAATGCATTTGTTAGTGTCAGTTATATAAATAAAATAAATACAAGGTCACATCCAAAAGATAACACCTAGATCAGCCACTTCACTATTCAAACTTTTTTTCAAGTTAAAACTCTACAGGCAACTGTGGGAAAGTGAAGGTCATTTAGCACTTGCTTTGGAAATACAATAGTCTGACAAAAGCTGTCTGAAAAGACTTTGTTCAAGGAGCTTTTGTGATATTTGGTTAAGTAGTACATTTCCTCTAATATCAAGTGTTCACATGCCTTTATAAACACAGAGTTTCATTTTGATTTGGAATATTTAACAGGGAAAGCTGGCTGTTAGTGATGCATGAGTTCATTGAGAGTCACTGAGTTTAGTTTTGGTCTTTTCCCTCTCTCTCTGAGTGGAGTTTGTAAAGAGTGTTTGCTGCATGGTCAGCCCAGTGAACAAGCTCCAACAACACTCTATAGGTCCACATTTTGAGTGCAAAGACTCCACCAGAACCATCGACTTCCTGTGTAAGACAGTGGGAACATTTGTCAAATTTACAAATCAGATTTTATTTTTAAAGTTAAAATACTGAAATAATCCCAAAAACTGCAAAATGTATTAAACATTGTCTGAACCTTGATGCATAGATTTCCCATAAACTCTCACATAATAATTGTCTCTTATAGTAAATAAGTTTTCCTTATTATTAGTATATTTAGTGGGTTTCTTCTGTGAAAGGCCTGTTTGTTGGTGTGGTATGACACTGCCTGTGAATCATTTGTACAGTGGGTGTTTTAGATGTTGCATTCCTAATGCAAAGTCCAGACATTTGTAGTGAAAACAGCCCTAACTAGACTAAATTGTGCAGCTGATGTTTTCTTTAAATATATAAAACAAAAGTAGTACAGTACAGTACAGTACAGTACACATGTGTCATTAAAACACAGACTTAAAACTTGCAATTTGAATCCAGTGGTGGAGTGTAAGAAAACAGAAGTAGTAAAGTAATGTACTTGAGCATAACTTTTAGGTATCTGTACTTTAATTAAATTGATTTTCAAGTAGATACTTTCTACTCCACTACATTTTTTAACTGGATTGAAAAGTAGAAGTATTTTTTATGATTGTACCTGATTGTATGATTTTATGATTGTACCATTTGTTGTTTAAGAAAACATAAATATACAAATTAAAACAGCTGGGAAAAAAAACATCGATTCACTTGTTTCCATCGAACAAAATTCTCAAAAACTCTTTATCAAAATCTCTACATTTGAAGTTATTAGACCTCAGAAACTACTTAAAGTACTTTTATTTTTTTCATGAGGTGCATTTTTAAACAAGTACTTAAATACTTTTATTTAAGTAGATTTTTTTCATGCAATGCTGTTTCTTTTACTTGAGCATTTCTTTGCTGAAATCTGTACTTTAACAAAATGGAGTACTTCATCCACCACTGTTTGAATAACTCATTCATAATGTGTTATGTGTGTAGAATGTCATTAACCCTTTGATTTAGAACAGAAAAAAGTACTAATTATTTAATTAAAAAGATAAACAAGGCAAAGGCCAGAGATAAAATATGTGGCTCTATTTCTGCATGTGTCCGTACCTCAGTGCACTGGTGGTCTGGAGTCACTTCCAGGATTATCTCTTCAGTTTCCATCAAGGCTTTGGTTGTGTGAAGCAAGTACTCCAGCCGCTGGTGGACGTTTTTCCTCAGGCTTCCATAATCTCCCTCCAACTCTCCCCACTCCTCCTCTTCCTTCAGTATGACACAGTGAATGAGTCCCAGACACTGCCGCAGTGCTGAGTGCATCACCAGTACCTGCTCCTCAGTGCTGGGCTCTTCAGACTCTGCAGACAGAGTCACTATACGACCACCATCAGGGGTGTAGTCCTCAAAGAACGACTCCTTCTCCTTCTAGAAGCAGCCAGCATCACTTTGTTAAACTAGGAAACACCATCATGTGCGATTCTTTGGTTGAGACTAATTAGACACTTGACAGTTAAAGTGAAGGCTAATTGATATGTGAGGCAAAAGCCTCGCATGACTGCGGCTACAGCAGGATGAGAGAATAACTACTGAAGAACTATCAAAGAGAAGATTATGTCTAATGCAAAAACAAACAGAGGGAGACAAGTCTTACAAATAACTGGAGAAGATGAGACGATTCTCGGTGCAGAAGCCGAGCGAGAGCCACGGCTCTGGCCGTCTGACCTGAGCCCGGCTGCTCAGGCTGGTCCTCGGTTTTCTGCCTCAGCGTCTCCGGCGCTGCCATTTGCTCTTCAGACCTGCTCTGTCCGCGGCCAAACACCAAACTGGACTTCGACACACACACAGATTGTTGCTGTAAAACTGCCCGAACCTCGGTTCACTGTTTAACTGCAAAGTTTGTCAGGACGAGCAGGTAGTGATGATGGTGCGACTCCGAGCAGAGTTGAGCAGTGGCCCCGGCGCAGTGCTTTGGGTTCCTGTCACTTTATGTGCTCAGGGTTGTTGGTTCCGTGAGCTGTGGGGGCGTTTTAGGGGGATGCACCATGGGATGCACAGGAGAGCACGGCATTCCAAATATCGCCACCGTGTGGTCCAGCCACAGTATGTCCACATCCAGCAGTGTTGTGTGAGCACTAATTACTTAAAGAGATATCGATCTTCATGCCAAACATCCATTTTGATTATCTTCATCTCGTAAATCTTATTCTTCCACGGTTTTCACTAAGGACTGGGCAGTAAAACTGAGGCGGGGCATTTAGTCCATGGGCCTGGAGCTGGTTCAGAGATGCTGCTTGAGCAGAGTCTGACCATTGTCTGACCAGTGTGGGCACAGGTCATGAAGTACAAGTACAAGATAAAGTCTCAAGTTCAATGGCCCCAAAGTCCTAGTCGATCAAGTCCCGAGTCAGAAGCCTTCCAGACTGCGAGTCCTTATTTATCTCTTTTCGCACCAGTTCATCAAATAATAGTGACTGAGTGGACATGTGTCTCATGCCTGAAATGTCTTGCCAAAGGACACACTATTCCTGCTTACTTATCCTTCCCGGAGAGGGGCCTTCTCATGGCCTCAGGGACCTAAAGGGCAGCCTTATAGCCTTATTCTTCGGTCATGAGAACTCAGCAAGAGGCTCTTTCCTCTCGTCACAAGGGGGAGACAAAGCTCCAGGTTTTAGGCGTCTTCTTTTGTGTTCGTCGCAGTATATTATACTGTATATTATAATTATTACGCCGTCGTATAATTTTATAAAGAATCCAGAAAACTTTTTTTATTCTCATAAAATTACGACTTTATTGTCGTGAAATTATTACTTTATTCTTGTAAAATTATGACTTTTTCTGGCTTCGACTTTTTTTCTCATAATATTACGACTTTAATGTCGAAATGATACGAATTTATTCTCGTTGCGCCACCATAATTTTATTTTTTTATTTTATTATTATTTTTTTAAATGTGAACCTTATACTCCGTCCTCCGGAGCCTTAGAAGGGACGTGGTGAATATATAAATAATAAGCGTGGGAACGAATTATAAGGCGTCTGCACAAGATATTAATGCGTGTGCACGAGTTATAACTAGTGTGCATGACTTAATGCAAAGCATGCTCACAACTTATAACTCGTGCGCACGACTTATAACCCCTGCGCACGACTTATAACTTGTGTGCACTATTTAATGCAAAGTGTGCGCATGAGTTATAACCAGCACGCTTTGCGTTAAGGCTAGTTCCCTGACTAATTAGAATATTCCTCCAGTATCCTTGTCTTGGTTGATCTCGTTGCTACACACAAGTACACACGTACACACAGGCTGTAGCTCACCATAGTAGCTCCGGAAATACTAGACGCTATTTTATTAAATTTTAATATTGGACTCAGATACAAAGAAATCCTTAATGCACTTGCATCCCAACATGGCTTTATTATAAGTCTGAGGCACCTCAAGAGAGTCCTGGAAAGTGAGGGAATGTGTTCTAACGCACTCCCAGCTTTGGATATAAATCGGTTTTAAGAGTTCCCTCACTTTTAATAACTCGTGTGCACGCTTTGCGTTAACGTGCGCACAAGTTATAACTCGTTCCCACAACTTAACGCAAAGCGTGCGCACGCATTAATATCTTGTGCACAGGCCTTATAATTTGTTCCCACGCTTTCTTATTTATATATAATCACCACGTCCCTCCTACGGCTCCGTACCGTCCTATGAACCAGTGCAGGTTGCACGGAAAAGGCGCGATATGCGCTTGTCTCATCATTTTAGTCAGAGGACAAGCTACAGCATCTGGATGCTCTGTGAACGCTTCAGGGAACACCGGTCCAACCCTACAAACACATAATTACAGAAATGCAGACACACAAATGCGTGGATTGGAAGGTGGGGCTTGATTCCAACATCAATAGTCTCAGCCTGTATAAAATAAAAATACATGACAAATATTAAAGGACGTGCCATGATGATGAAGATAGTGAAGTTGAAATAACAAAGGTGAAAAGAGCAGCCCGCCCCCATATGCAACAAGTATTCACATATTCACCAAGGCTTTTCACAATAAGCAACAGAATTTGGAATGAATGATCTCACCTGTGAGTATGATCCCATTTTTGATGTTTTATATTCATATTTCATATGCAGTCACACTTTAAAGGTGCACTATGTCACTTTTTGTTTGGAAACCCGTCACCTGTTTTTATGGATATGACATGGCTCTGGAATGTTCCAGAGTAGGTTATTAAACAGTTCAACCTTACACTGTGTGCGTAAACATGTTCATGTTTGGGTTTTGTGTGATGTGTTTGTACACAGGGCCTCCGTCATAATAAAAGCCAAAGCCACAGAAGCAGATATGACAATTAAATATCCACCCACGGTGCCTGTGGCTTCTCTTCCTCAGTCCTCCATAAACTTATTTTGTAGCCTATTGTTTTGGTTCAGAATCAGAATAATTGTATAATTATTATATTTGTTTACCATTATATGGATTTGTCTAGTAATCTGAATAATCCCTTACTTTATAATTGTAGTTACTGCTCGTGTAGACCACCAGGTAATGAAGTAGACCTGTGGTTTTAACTTTCCATGGAATCATGTGGGCCACTTCCACATGTTGCACTAGGCTATAGGTTATGTTGAACCTTTTAACCCATTTCTGTGCTTTTATGAAGCCTGCCTTAGAGCAAAAGAAAAGGGTATTGTTTGTTATTCTTTCTTGTGGGCTGTCACTCATCCCTACAGTTCGGTCTAAAGACCTACATTTGCCTTATAGTGCAGTCTACCCTTTAGCCTAATGGATTTGTTTCCAAAAAAGTGTGACACTGAAATGGCTTTTATGTTAAAGGAACCGGAAGAGGAAAAGCATTAGGGATTAGTGTCCAACTCTCATGAAGTGTCCATGGGAAGCAGCAGCCTCAGTGCTGCACAGGGTAGGATATAACCTGAACTATCACGGACTTTGTAATAGTAAGTTCCCATTGGTGTGGTGCTGATGCCCAGAAGAGCCTGTGTGCACAGAGGAAGCGCCGTGTGGGATCTGCTGGAGCCGAGCAGCCTCCACCATCTGTGGAAGTGGGACAAGCGAACAGATGGTCCCCGCGGGCTGGCGGCTTAAGCACTGGAGGCTCCGTGAAAAAGATGAGCAGGATATAGGCTCGTATTTGTCTGGCAAGTTCTGCTATATTTCCCTGCGTCTTTTCAGCCATGACAAAGCGAATTTGAAGAATTAGGCTCGGAAAATACAGGCTCTGTTTTGCGGAGCATCACGACTCGCCTCCTGTTCCCACATTCATTCCGTGAGACGTGCTGGACGATTGATGAATTATGGTTGACAATCGTTTCGCCACCGCTTTGGTCATCGCCGGTGTGCTCAGCCTCCTGGCCACCGTGTATCTGTCTGTGGGCATCGGGACGCAGCACTGGTACCAGTACAGCAGCCCCCCGGTGCGCGGAGAGGCCAACGCGTCTGACCTGCGCTCTCTCTACGAGGAGTTCATGGATGGAGAGTTTGATGAGAAAACCTACAGTGACACGCTGTTCCGCCTCAACGGGACCGTGGGCCTCTGGTGGCGCTGCGTTTTGGTGCCTGCCAACGCGCACTGGTACAAGGACCCAGGTAGGTTACGGTTTTTGGCAATATCCTGGGATATGATTTAAACTTTCACTTTAGATATGGCCTGCATTACTCACGGACTGTAGGCTGCTCGAGTGAGGAAGAGTAGGCCTACTGTGAGGTCCTACTTCAAATAGAAGAAGCCTACAAAGTATTGGTCTAAGGACATTTCTAAAACTAAACAGTAAGACTGAAAAAGGTCTGTTTGGAGGACAGGTACTCAAGTGGGAGCCTTATAAGTTCCTTTATAAAGGACAAAATACTGATGCACTAAATCTGAATTTATAGACCACAAAATAAGAAAACACAGCAGCTGTAATGGCAGCTCAAACCATTTCATACAATCAACATAAAGGTTTTATAACCTACATGTAGGCCCACGGTGGGAACTGGGAGGGGATCCAGTCTATAGGCTTCTCAAGTAGGAGAAAAAGTAGCTGTTCAGAGAAGTAAATGTAGGTAGACTTCCTTGGCTATTCTAGGTGACCCTCTGTCAGCAGCAGCCCTGTGTAAGTCTAATCAGTTCACCAATGTTTGGGAAGCTACTGTAAAAAAGCAATAAAGTTCATTACTTCAAAGAACTGCTCTGGTCTGTTAGGCCTACACTACTTACTTAGTGATTCAAGACAGTGACTTTGTTACATTAAACATTTTTTTAAACAAATGAACAATTTAAAACAACACAGTATAGGAAAAACATCATAGAGGTGACATATCATCTCATCTGCATGATTCAGTCCAAATGTGTCTCATAGAGTTAAACCGTACTTCATGCTCCGTGATGATGGACACAAAGTCATTCTGGGGAATATTATAGCTCAAGGAACCAGCAGGAAGAGACAAAGTAAAAGTCAGGTTTGTGGAGATGCAATCCTGCTTCAGTAAGGAGTTAAGAACTTGTGTATTTCTTTATATTTAAGTGCAATAAAATGATACATAAAAATAAATACATGTGAGTCGCTATAAAGTCACATGGTGTGGCTTTAAGTTTAGCTAGGGGAGGATCCATCAGTCACACTTAATTTGTGTAGCAAATTGTAGCATTGTTTCATCCAAATACACAGCAGTTTAGACAGAAACATAAAAAAATAATGTTAAAACTGGCACAACTCTATGTTTAGTGCTTCCATATATGTCTTATATATATATTTGATCTCTTTCAGACACCAAGTTTGTGCTGGAGTGCAGAAGCTTCACTTTGTCTCAGCAGTTTATACCCAAGTACAAAGAACCAGGCAATCACAACAGTGGAGAAGACGTGCTGCGCACCTGTAAGAATCTCATGTCTCATAATGTAACAGAGCTGGTGCTCTCTAAAGAACACACTACAGTGGTTGCATTACTAGTTGGCAGACGTAGTGCGTGTGCTTATATTGTGCAGACCTGTGGAGGTGCCAGTTCCTGCTTCCTCTGGTGTCTCTGGGCCTGGTCGTGTTGGCCGCCGTCATTGGGTTCTGTGCCTGTTTGTGCCGAAGCCTCACCCCAACCTTGGCCATAGGAGTTTTTCACTTAATTGCCGGTAAGACCAAAGAAGTTTGTTTGTTTTTCTTTATGAAGCAAATGTGTGAACAAAATGCGATGATTTTATTTGAGGACTACTAAAGGAAGAATGCATTCAATGTGAAATAATGCAGTGTTTTATTTTCCCGATGTCAGTCGTCACCAGTCTCATCTGTCAAATCTGTAATCTGTAAAATAATGATGCATTTGAGTCATTTCTTTTATGGACACTTTACATTGGCCCCGGGACAGACTCTTACAACATTATAGACAAAAACATTATAGTGTTTGAACTGATCCCAAGCCACAACAAACAATAGTTATGTGGGACTGAAATCTGTTGTAAATCAGTGTCAAAATGATGATCATCCTAACCCTGATTTGAATAGTTTGCAATATTTTAAAGGTGCATTGTGTAACTTTTCTGGTGGAGGGCCTGTAAAATGCTTTTCTCCGCGAAGATGCTAAGGCTTTGTTTAAAATGTTTCACAGTGCATATTTTTATCTTTACCTTTTTACCTTTTTTATCTTTACCTTTTTTTGTATTGTAAAATTTTTTGAATGCAGGCCTATGTCTGATTTTAACACTTTAAATATGTGAATGATACTAATACTGATTATGATCTCTAATCTAAACTCCTTCTTGCTCTTTAGGTCTGTGCACTTTAGCCACAGTGTGTTGCTATCTGGCGGGAATGGACCTGCTTCACCGGGTGTCAATGCTTCCAGATAAAGTGGACGGGGCCTTGGGCTGGTCCTTGTACTTGGCCCTGATTTCGTCCCCTCTCCACATGATGTCCGCTGCTCTTCTGGTGTGGGCCGCACGAAGCCACAGCCAAAACTACTACCGGATGACCGCCTACAGGGTTGCGTAGAGTGATTCGCTCACCTTCTATCATGTAATACCCCGTTTCCGTACCGAGATGCAGTTGGAAAACAACGTCACGGCAGCGGGATGTGGGTTAATCTCTGTGTTGTGCCCCCTAATGGATTAAAGTGAACGTCGAGTGCGTGGAGCGAG
This sequence comes from Scartelaos histophorus, assembly GCA_000787155.1. Taxonomy (NCBI): domain Eukaryota; kingdom Metazoa; phylum Chordata; class Actinopteri; order Gobiiformes; family Gobiidae; genus Scartelaos; species Scartelaos histophorus. The sequence goes on from KN490548.1 coordinate 32,347, forward strand.
TGTGCCGCCGTAAGTAAGTTTTGATCAGCGGAAGCCTTAATCGTTTCTATTACAGTTTCATTTCATTTCACGCCGTACTTCAGTGGAAAAGTACACGGATGACGACTGGCAGGACTGTGGAGAATACTGTGATGTACAGCGAGCGGCATGTGGCCATTTTTGCACTAAAAATCATACAGAATAATGGTGGTTTACAAGACTGAACTTAGAATCGACTTCTTTTTGCTTCTAGACCGTCTATGTTATACTTAGAAAATCATTTTTTGCCATTTCAGTCCAAAGAAAGTTAATTTACAGTGTCAAATACAAAAACTGAGGCATTCAACAAGTACAAAACCCTGAAAAGCCTAAACAGGTCATGTAGGCATAGAAATAAGCTGTAAATCTGCATTCAAATTCAAATGGAAAAGCCAAATACGATGATTACAAGATGATTTCAAGCTAATTTTGTTTGAAATAGAATCAGGAAAAGAAAAATACTGCTGCCAATGGGATAATCACAATTTTGCACTAAAAATCATACAGTATAATGGTGGTTTACAAGAGGGACTGAACTTAGAATCTACTTCTTTTTGCTTCTAGACCGTCTATGTTATACTTAGAAAATCCTTTTTGCCATTTCAGTCCAAAGAAAGTTAATTTACAGTGTCAAATGCAAAAACTGAGCCATTTGACAAGTACAAAATTCTGTAGGCATAGAAATAAGCTGTAAATCTGCATTCAAATTCAAATGGAAAAGCCAAATACAATGATTACTCTGAACACTGATTTCAAGCTAATTTTGTTTGAAATAGAATCAGGAAAAGAAAAATACTGCTGCCAATGGGATAATCACAATTTTCTCTCCTCAAATGTCAAATATAAAAAACTGAGGCATTCATAAAGTACAAAATCCTTTATTACCACATGGCAAATAAATGTAACCCTCGTATCTTGTTTTGTCTAATGAGGCCGTGGGTAAAGCGGGTTACAGTTAAATTTTCTATGATGAATTTCTTCTTCTGTTCTGTCTTTCGTGCTAAAATAACCAACACGGCAGCACAGTGAACCGTTCGTGTCTTTTGTCTAATCAGCGACTTCAAGTGCGCCCCACAAAATGCGCTCCCCTGAAAACAATAGGAACCAACATAAAAAAAAACTAAAAAAAAAAACCAAATGTACCCAACATAAATATAATAAATAACATGAACTGTTAATAAAATAAGTCCAATGTAATATAAAATAATTCCTCCAAATAATACAAAATAATAATGGCCCAAATTAATATATATAAAATAATATATGTAAAATAAATCAAGTTTACATAAAGATAAAAAGACGCACTTAAGGACAATTTTGCACAATCTCTACATATCCAAGTACCTGATTGCTAAAGTTTTGCTTAATTTACAGTTTGTACATGAATTGCCTCCTCTTTGTCCCCTGTAGTCCTCCAGGTTCTAATACTAATAGTTACTCTACTTCTGTACTCCTATTGTAGTACTTTTCTGGTTGGTAGTGATACATATTAGTCCTGTAGGAGGCGCCACTTTAAACACATGTTGGATTGAAGGTTTAAAGGTGCATTGTGTAACATCTCGTGTCCAATGTGTTTCTTCATAGAGATATTATCGCTTTGTCTGGGATGTTTCACAGTAGGGCTTTAAACCTTTCTATTTTCATTAACCAGACCAGGTTACAGGTCAGATCTATGGAGAGGCGACCCCGCTCACAGTCAGAATGTCTGTTTTTCTATGTATTTTTGAGCCATAAAACCACCTGTGATTGAGTAAATGTAAAGTAGAGCTGTTTAATGTCACACTGTGGAACATTCTACACAGCGATATCCATATCCTCCACCATGAAAAGTTACACAAAGTACTTTTATGCAAGAGTCATTTTTCCTTATTCACGTATTTAGAATGAAATATGCAAAAGTACTTCACAAATGTTTATCCTGATTATTGCTGTTGCTTGACTAGACCCAAGAACTCACTGGATTGCAACAAAAATATGCATTATAACAACATGGCAAGGCAAAAGTTTATTTGTATAGCACAATTCCCGTAATCCAAAGTGCTTTACAGAATAAGAAATACATCACATACATTTTGTCTTCCCCCATTAACATTATTAGCCTATAATGAATGACATTGTGAGGACATTTTCCAATACACAATTTTATTTTAAAGATTCTATATTACGCAGAATTGTGAGTTTTAAGACATGCTCCTCAAGAACATACCTGGAATTGTTTTTTTGTATGGCTCAAAATGCTCTGCAGTATTTTCTGTATGAGAGATGAACACTGCCTAAATGTGCAGGTTTACTGGTTTGTGTTAATGAAACTAAACGCAGCTCCAGGTGTGTTTTTGATGCTAATATGGGCCCTTTAAGTAATGGTTAAGTGGTGCGATGGTCCTAATTTTTGTACGCCTGAATCACTACTTGGTTTGTATCTCAGCTTTAAACACAGTAAACAGGACGTCCAAGCAGTTCACTTTGCATATTTTAAGTTTTAAGTGAGTTTGGTCAATCCTCGGTGGCACCTGTGGACGTCACATCACTGTTGGTTTAGCCAGTCTCAACTAGCGACGCGAGATATTTATAAATTCAGTCGTGCAGGAGTTCTTGTGTCAAATATTTTCGTTATAATGGAGCATAATGGAGCCGATGGATAAAAATGGGAGTGGTTTTGCTACGTGAATGAAATCTGTGCAGTCTCGTCATCTCGTTAACACTGTTTTATCTTTTTTTTTTTTTATATTAACATTTACTTTTGTAGCTTTTTATATTTATTATTTTAGTATTATGAGTAAATGTATGTTGTTTTCTTTCATTTATACTCATTTATGTTACTGTACTCTATGTAAATTGTCATCACCTTCCTAAAGAAATCGCACAAATCACAAAAAATTGCCATAATTTAAATTTTGGGGGGAGTTTTTTGTGTTTCCTGAAAAACCTGAAAAAATGACGATTATTTTAGGAAGGTGTTGTTGTGTTACTCACTATATTTATTTATGTTTTATTTCAAAAGATCATTTTTCACATTGCAAATCTCTGGTTTTAGCAGGATTTCAAACTGAACAAGTCGGCACATGGTGAATGTACTTCGAAGGCCATACTGCAAAAAGCTTCCTTTGCACTTAAATCTTTTTTGAATATATCATGAATATTTCTGTAGTTGCTGATAGTGAATTTCTATTTTTGACCCCAGTGAAGTATATTTATATGAAATATGTTGAAACTGACAAAATGTTTTAACTGTAGTTCATAGAATGTTATTTTACATAATAGGCTTTGTTTAATCGGTGTGTGACAATCCAAATGTAAAGCTTTTTGTGAATGCTTTGTGAATATATGAACAACAAGAATTAAAATATGCAATGAGACTCGTTCATTTCAAGTTCTGTAAACATTTATTGCAATCTTTGGTTTTTGACTTTTGTTTTCAGGCGTTTTCGGTCACCGCTCGTTGCTCTGGTCCTGATGTACCCGGACAGTGGGGATTTTTACGCGCCTCTTTCTCGATAAAGAGAAAGCAATGCCCTTTTCGTAGTAGGCACACTCGTTTATGAAGAAAGGATAGAGAGATTCACTCCCGCTGTACGTTGTAGTTTCACCTGAGAAAGTCTGGAAAACGGGGTCCCCGGGATTGAGCAGGCAGAAGTCCTTATCCTTAAACACAAAAGACACTATTAGATTACAGTATTATGGTCCCATCTATTAAACATGCTTTTTAAGACGGCTACAAATAAAGAAAGATGTATGAAAAATGCATTATCGAGTCATCTACCAGATCTGTGATTACAGTAAAGACACAAGATCTACCAAACACTTCCTATTTAGATATTTAAATAGATTTTTTTTTGTTCTTAGCCATGTACATGAGGGTCAATTAAATAAGTTATTCATCTTGTTTTCAGATTTATTTTCTTCTTACTAGTTCCGAATTGGTGGCACAACTTTAAAAACAGTCACATATGGTTCTTCTATGACTCAACTCGCCGGAAAGCCTTAAATTTAGGCAATAAATGTTTAAAAGGAGCTACAGTCCATTTACCATTGTTTTCCCCTGCATCACCTCACTGGTTTTTAGATTCAGTGATGTTTATCTAAAATTGGCATTAATAAACTTATTTCCAGCCCATGAACACTCACCAGAGACGGCTTAATTCTAGTCTAGAGGTAGTTTATTTGAAGATAACTTGTCGAGTAAAATTATCTTGCTGTATGGACAGATCATTTCACAAATTTTAAGTCATTTTCTGGTAGATTTAAGTGTTTATATCTTAAAGTCCAACACACACTGAGTCTCATCTAATCTCCAAACTCCAATATGAAGTTGGTTTTTCTCATCAAAAACATACCTGGAGTTGTGTTTTTTCTTCTGAGAACACCACTTTATGATAACATGTGGTAATACAGGAGGTGCTCCACTGTGATTAGAATCATTTGGATCATTTCAACCCTTTAACGACCTATTTCTACTGAACAAAAAGGTAAATTGGAGCTGTTTTTTTTTTTAGTTAAAACAACTGCTTCATGACATCACAGGGTGGAACAGAGTATTTTGAGCTTTGGAGATGTAGACAGACTAATATTAAAGGTTTACACAAACATCAGAAATATATTTGGATTTATATTTGAGCCCACCCTCTCGTTCAGACTACACATCCACCACATCGCCAATTGCTTCTTCCACCTCTGAAATATCGCCTGCCTTTGTCCTTCTCTCTCCCCCTGCTGAAACTCTCCTCCACGCCTTAGTGCAAAAGCCTCGTCTATGGACTTCCCTCCACAGACCTTCAAAAACTTAAATATGTTAAAACTCTGTCACCCGTCTCCTCACCCACACCTGCTCACGACACCGTATCACCCCAGTTCTGCAACACGTCTGCCGCAACCACTTTCTGGAACTCACCCCAGACTCACTAAACACCTACAAAAACTGCTCCTGTCCCTGTTTTAGTGTCACTTTATTGTGAAGCGTCTTTGTTTTACCGTGAAAAGACGCAAAACACAGCTTCAAGTATGTTTTTGAAGAGATAACAACATCACAACATGTCTTAAAGCTGATAAGAGACAATTTTATATAGTATACAATATTATATAATATATTATTACTTTTTTATAACCTATCATCATTATTATCTGTGTTTGCTGCATCTGTGTCACACCTTCTGATAAATTTAAAAATAGACTCGAAACTGCCACTGAATGAAATCTGAAAGAATCTCAAACATTTAATGACAAATGTCCTGATGATAAACCCACATAACAACACAACAGGAAGACCAGACTTTTGCAATGCGAAACATTCTTTCAAGCGCCAATTAATAGAATTTCACCTGCGAAGATGCTCACAAGCTACGTCAATACCCCATTACGCTCTATGTGTTTTAATATGGTTATATAAAGATAAACTGTCAACATAACATTTTAGACACTAATAATTTCACAAGATTACAATACAATAGCTGTGTGTGTGAAACCTCAAATGACAAGAACTGGTACTTGCCAGTTTCTCATATACAAGGATTTTCCCAATACACAAAAGACATTGTACATGCTTATAATTATAGTGTGTTCTCCAGGAATGAAAATGGCAGAGAAGTATAATAATGTGCTATTAAATTACAATAAAATTAAAGGTATGTTTAGATAATGTTTGAAAGTATCAGGATTCTTAATATTTTCATTTTGTTTATACCTTTACCATAACTGCAACTTATCTACATTAATATACGTTTATCTATATTTATCATCCCATTTTAAACCATGGTGTTAACCTACTAGTGAAGTTCATATTTTGAGAGTATCTTCAACTGTAAAGGCGTCTTGTGTTTTGGTTTCCACAGATCAGTGTTTTCGGGAAATCACAAAACAAACACAGAGTTTACAGTAAATGTGACGCTTCTGTGTGTAGAATGAACTTGTAAATACTCGTTTGTCTTTAGAAGATGAAGTGGAATATTTTTTACATTATTTGAAAGGATTAATTTTAAATCTGTTTAATATTTAGTTGAGTTCACCTGGAGTTGTGGATGAACGGCAGCTACAACATCATGAGTATTACAGTCTCGTGGGTAGTCTATGTGTTTTACCAGAGTGAACACATCCACAGGTCCTCCTTCAAACACTGTTCCTGGAGCAAACACAAAAAGGTCATAGTGCCAGCAGAAAATCTTACTTTTATAACGTTAACTTACCTGAGTTAAATAAACGGACCCAGTCGAGCACATGCTCCACTGCGTCTTTCATGGTCGTGTAGACGTTGGACCTCACCACACCGTGGGGCTGGGGACCGATTTCTACTGCTGTAAAAATACACGGAGGAGAAATTATAACGCACAAGACATTTAAATATCTTTTCAATTCAATTCAATTCAA
>KN490549.1:626-41986 GCA_000787155.1 Scartelaos histophorus
TGTTTTGCAAGTAGAAAAAAACCATGTGCATGCTAACTCTTTACTACTTTATGGAACTATACATTTAGTTTAAATAACACATTTTATTGTTATATAAGACTAAAACACATTTGTCCCTCTTACAGTTTCACAATCCCCTGCCATCATGCACATGCTGGACAAATCTGGATCCTGTGGCAAATATGACAGCTATCAAAGACCTGAAGGGTTCCCCGTGGGTATGTCACATTTTCAGCCCAACATGTCAAAATACAGAAATCATTTTAGACTAAGGTTGTCAAAAATCATTACCAAGATACTAATCTGTACTAAAACTAGAAAGTAGTTACTTGAAAATACATAAATAGGACAAAATTGGACCTTTCCGAATAGCTATATACTATCTATATCAGAATTACTATAAGACATCATGAACATGGTAAAATGAATCTACTCTTATATTTTTTGAAGATTTTTTGAAGCCTATTTTCTTCTAGAAAAAACTGCTTTTGTAACAATTATTATGTTAAAATTTGGATTGATAACATTTTCCTTGGTATTGAAATCAAATTTGAAATGTCATTACAGTTTAGAGCAGACTTTAATTGCATTGTCATTAAACCTTTACACATTAAATGTTGTTCTGTAAACCAGAAGTCCGCGCTCTGGCCAAGGAGAGGCAAAAGAAGGACAACCACAATCTCAGTGAGTTTAGAGGACATTTGTTCCAGAGAAACAAAAAATCACTTTCATCTTTATGATTTTTAAATTAAAGTTTTATTATTTTATTATTTATTATTCTTGCAGTTGAGAGAAGACGGAGGTTCAACATCAACGATCGCATCAAGGAACTGGGCACCTTAATACCAAAATCCAATGACCCGTAAGTATTTCTTACAGTATATCTATAATAGAAAGTACATTAATAATAAGTGTTTTTTCTTGTAAACCACAATATTGATCAACAGCAACTTAACAATAGTGCCTCAAAAACGCAAACCTTCAGAAATGACTCCCTGCTGCTACATGAATGTATTTTAGTAGTCAAGAATCTGCACATTTAGTCCTTAGTGAACTTTATGAATGCTTGTCATTTGTCAATGCATGAACATTCTAAGTGGGTTCACCTCCTCACAGATATGACGTCTAAATTGGCCTGGTGAACACATGCTTGTCTCAATGGAAATAATGTCTAAAGCAATACTGTGGAACAATACATCTCCATGGAGACGGTTAACTATGCTTGATTAGTGATGTAATAATTACTTAAATGAACATTAAGCTTATCAATTAAAGTTATTTAATATGTGTATATGTGCAGCAGAGATTCATTACACTGAATGTTTCAGTTTAACATTGCTTCAGTGATGGCTGCCTGGTTTAAACAATGTGTCTTTTGTTAAAACAGGGACATGCGCTGGAACAAAGGCACCATTCTCAAGGCGTCCGTGGACTATATCAGGAAACTCCAGCGGGAGCAGCAGAGAGCCAAAGAACTGGAGACCCGGCAGAAGAAGCTAGAGCACGCTAACAGGCATCTCATGCTACGGATACAGGTACAACCGAGACTGCAACAACATTTAAATGTGATTAGGGAGGGCTAGTATTTTGCACTATTTTACTATAACAGTGTCTGAAACTTTTGTGAATCACATTATACCCCCTATTGGGCACCCCATCACTTAAAATAAAATAAAAACTACATCAAAAGTTACAAAAAGAGAATCAGTACCAGTGTTTGTATCCTTTGACATGATGAAAGACAACCATAAAATATGAGACTAGATTCTGTAATACTGAATTACCAAAATGTGGCCAAAATGTTCACTGACTCCTCATTGTTTTTGCAGGAGTTGGAGATGCAGGCTCGTGCTCACGGTTTGGCCATTGCTTCCTCAGCGCTTTGCTCAGGTGAACTTGGGGCGCGACAAATCAAACAGGAGCCCAGCATGGAGGACTGTCACCAGGACATGTACACGCTGCACCCCCAGCACCAACAGGCCTGTACCCCCGAGCACCCCCTGGAGCTCAGCGACGGCCATGGTAACTACCAAGAGTCCACCCACTACGGCGTCCACAACAAGGCAGGGTCCAAACTAAACGATATCCTCATGGAAGACACGCTGTCCCCAGTGAGAGGGGGAGACCCGCTGCTCTCTTCCGTCTCTCCTGATGCTTCGCAGGACAGTAGCCGCAAGAGCAGTGTGAGCATGGATGAGAACGAGCAGGCCTGTTAGCACCCCCTACTGGACAGAACTCTATACAACCACTCAAGCGTCGAGTCGGGACTGTTCTTCTGAGCTGCTGTAAAGAGTCTGCCTTTCCTCTGTTTACATGTTTGTTAATATCTATGTGCCCTCTACTTTTATTTCAAGGACTGATTTTTTATGTGTAATGCTTTAATCAGAATTTTATGACAATGAGTTTTAAAAATAGTTTTTATATTTAAACGACTATAGATTTATCTCTGCATAGAGGTTAGATTGTTCTATTTCTACTGATTCCAAAGAATCTAGCCAAGTTATAAATCGTGGTCAGAAATGTAGATATTCTGCTTTCAAATCACTAGCAATAATATAATTCTATTTATTGAAGTATTCTGCTTTACACTTCCTGTGTCTTAGATTGAACTTGAATGTGCCAATGCCTTATGATGTGTGGATATGTGGTTCTGTTAGTGAGGAGTCAGAAGTTAAATTTATATATTCTTTAATCAGTTGTAGATGTATTTATCATTCTTACATTTCGCTTAAAAGTTAATTTATATCAAGATAATTAATCATTTAAGTATTTGATTATTAAAGCATGTGAAATCAAATCTAAAATGACTATACAAAAGGCAACAAATGATAGAGATTTTTCACTGCCAAAAGCACAAAAGCACAAACATCTCCCTGCATACCATGAAATCACGTTATCTATAGAGGGCTTGATGAATCTGAATATATAAGATGTCAGATTAATATAATGGTCTAACCAAACTGGGATAAACTTCAAATGCACAAACTACTGCTCACTTTTTGTTACTGTCCATTCAAATCTTTAACTATTGTTATTACACTGCTCACTGTTCATTTGTAACTGCAAGGAGATTGTTTTGAGGTTTTGTATCTGATGCGCGTAACCCATTGAAATACCCAGTTGTTGGAATATTCTCACAGTCTATTACAGAATTATTGTCTTCAACTACCCACGAGTTTCAAGGTGATGGAAACTTTCTCACCGTTGCCATAGCAATTAATAATTAACAAAATATTTTTATCTTAGAATATCTTTTAAATGGCTAGGAGCGCTCAAAACAGTTTCTACCTTCTACTTAACACATCAGAATGACACTTATAATCCCGGGTATCCGAAACTCATGAACTTGATGATTTCTTTCTATGTAGCAAAATGGAAAAATGCCTCCTTGGGTTTAGCTGCCCAGTCTGTGCTAGTGTTGTCAATTTTGAGACTCGATACTGACAATTAGACAATTAAATGTATTTTTCTACACAAAATAATAGTAGATATGCAACTATACCATGTGATCATACAATAGGAATGATGCAGACCAAAACCATTTTATGACTATTCAGGAAACATCCAATTTTGTTTCACTTCTAGTTTTAGCATCGATTAGTATCTAGGGATCGACATTTTTGACAACCCTAGCAGTCAGAGCCTGTTTAACTATGCAGTGGCCACATTTGTGCCTGGGTGCCCTCCAAATGAATGAAGAGATTTTACATTTGTATTGATTTAAGTGCCTTATATTGCTCGCTAGCGATTTATGTTTTATACTTCTGAGACAAAGAGCCGCCGAGACTTCACTCTTATGCTTTGACAAGTTGTTTATTTTGCTAAAAGTTAAGTTACACAATAATCTCAGTGTTGTGTTATAGACTGAATATTGTTGACACTGTTTGCACGAATGTAATGTACAACTTATTGTCAGTGCCAAAATGTGTTGCCAAACTTAATACACTGGATGTTTATATCAGAGTAAGTCATTTTGAGATGTCTGAAAATGTGAAGATTGGTATTGATTAATATTGATTATACCCAAAATTGTCTGTCCATGCAAACTATTTAAATAATTTTCTATGTATACGGTATAGTTGTTGGTTGTAGTCTTGAAAATAAGCACAATAACTGAATACTTAGTAACAGAAAGTAATGAGTCCGTCCATTTACATCTGTTACACTTTATATGAAATGAATGTAGCAATAGAAATGGTAGTATTTTAGTGCACTGGATACAAATTATTGAAGTTAAACTCACTGGTACATAACGTGGAAGCTCTTGTGAGAAGTATTAAAGGTTTATTTGAATATTTCTACAGGCTGGTGTTTTTCTTTGTTTAATCATTTCGAAATGGAAGAGAGTTCACTGGTCCACATCTGATGAGCTTGAGAAAGGATGTCCTCTTCTATCATATTATGGAATATTTCTGCAAAGAATAAAATATAATAAAAAGGTAAATAAGGTAATGCCACTTTAAATAAGGTAATAACACTTAAGTTTACGTGACAACTTATTTATTGATCTATGTTATGTATACATTTAAGTAAATATAGGTTATGGGTTGGGCCTAGTTGGCCTAAATAACCTGAAACAATAGAAAGTATGCTGGATAATATTTGTGTTTGTTGAAGAATACAGCAATGTGCTAACAGTGTTAATTATTTCAAATTAAGACATTATAATCCAATACTATGACCAATAGTAACAATGAAGGCTTGCTCTTCTGATGTAAGCATATTTTGCACTGGACACACTTACGTGACCTGTAAACCTAATAACAGAGAGATCTGATTTTTGGTGACTGCTGTATTTTGAAGACAAATTATAATTCATTTTAAAAATATCTCTTTAAAGCTTCAACATCGTCTCTTTTGTGCTCCCTTTTTTGCATATTTTTCTCTTGTCAAAACTTGCACAGATGAGAATTTTAAAAAAGTCTGATTTCTCATATCAGATATAAGTGTTTACACAACAATTTAATAAGTCCAGACATCAGATAATGATCATATTTTTGGTGTGCGTATAAACATAGGCACTGTCTGTACCTGCTTGTCCCAGCCCGGTGGGGAGGGGCATCCTGGGAGACCCCCCTGAGTGCTTGAGCCTCTCCCTGAGGGACAGATGAATCAGTTCCAGTGTGCAGTCCTTGTGCCACAGGGGCAGGTGCAGTCCCTGCATGCACCTGACAACACGTCCCTTCTCCTCTGCAGTCAGGAGCCCTCTCAGGTGAGACACATACACCATGAAGCACATGTCGATGTTCACTGCCTCGCCGTGGAGCAGAGCCGGCAGCACTTTCTGTACAATTAGAAATGATTAGAAATACTTCAAAGAATTCTACCAAGGCACTCAGAGTGTTTTACATCAAGGAACCCATTCACACATTGCAAATATTGGGGTTAAGTATCTTTGGGCAAGACCCACAGACGCAGCAGGAGTTGTAATTTTGTTTCCCAATATAAGATAAATCAATCACATATTGCACAAGAGTCCACTCAGTTATTATGTACTGTTGCTATCGTGGATTTTGATGGATACTGACCAAAGCAGAAAACGGAAACACAGAAGTAATTGCTCTAACTAATTTGCCTGTTCGTGGGTTTCAGTTTCCTGGTTAAGATAACATTTGCAACAGCACTTTACCTCATCTTTCAGTGCTTACTTAATTTAAATGTACATTTCCATGCCCAGAAATGCAACTAAATGTTTAACTTTCAAAATTCCTATGGTTACACAGTGAGAGTTATGATTATTTGTTATTTTGGGTTGGTTCCTGTCAACTCCTCTTCATAGTAAAGAGAAAACCCAATATTATTTTCTTCATATTTGTTTAATAGCATTATAAATGAGCGTTAGTGAATTGTTGCTATGTATATATCCAGAGAATTCGCTTTATTAATGATTGGATTAAGAAACCATTTCGAGTTGTGGGCTGATCAGGTGCCCAAAGTCCACCAGTCGGTTCAGGTCGTCCTCCCATAGGTTCGGGGCGAGCTCCTCCAACATGGTTTCTATGGCGATGCAGGTGCAGGCAGAGGCGGCGTCCGAGCTCTGCAGTTTGGAGTCCAGCATCTGCGAGCCCTCAGCCTCCAACAGCTCAAACAGACCACGGTGCTTCATCAGCGCCATCTTGAGATTGTAAGGAAATTAATATTTATTTTGCATTGTTCATTAGGTAAAACAGTAAGTAACTCATACACAGGCAAAATGTGTAAAAAGACTGACAGTAAGTGTAATCCATGCATGATTTAATGTTATGATTCAACCAGTTCTGCAGTCAAAATCAGAATTAGGCGTCTAAAATCGCAAATTTTAGGGCTTTGAATATTGTGATCTTGAAAAGAAAACAAAACCCCCACAGTTAAAGAAGCTTTATATACATTTTTTTAATTGGAAATGTTGTTTTTATCATTCGCTCCATACAAAACTCTATAGCATACACTATTACCATTCTAAAATGCTTACTAGGATAACACCTTCTATAATATAAACTAAATTATTGTGAAATAGAATAATTTATGCTATTTCAAAATACCACTGCACAAGTATCCAAAAAGCAACTGTACTGAGCAACATTAGTACTTCACTTGGGGTTAAATGAAAAATCATGCTTATTTACAATGTCTGAGTATGTACTGAAGTGCGACACAAAAGGACATGTTAGTGGTTGCAAAAGTCATTTCAATATGCGTTCTAAGAGTTAGTTTTAGTTTAGTTTTTCTTGTTTGTTGTAATTTATTTTGAACTCTCATGGAGCAGCTGCACCTTTAATATCTCAGCCATCCCATTGGACAGCTGTCTTGGTGGAAGTGTCTGGAAGAAAGAGCGGTCTAAGAATGTAGCTACAGGCGGCACGTAGCTCCCCAGTTTATTCTTGCCTCCTGCAAAGTTAACTCCAGTTTTGGCCCCTACGCTGGCATCAACATAGGCCAGCAATGTTGTGGGAACTCTTATGTATGGAGTTCTCCGTCTGTATAAAGATGCAGCCAACCCGACCACATCCAGGCAAACTCCTCCCCCGATGGCTATGATTGGCTCAGCGCGTCTGTCAATGTTAAAATCATGGACTTCTTGCAAGATCTCAGTGACCAACTCTAAAGACTTGTTCTCCTCTGTGGTTGGAAGTGGGAGGATTTTGTACACAGCTTGTCTGGTGTCAAAATATTCTCTTACTCTGGCCCCATAGAGTTGGTGCACTGTTTCGTCGATCACAACAAAACGTTTAACAGGTTGAGGGTTGGCAAAACTAGTGTTGTTTAGGTCTTCATTGTCCAGATGGCCCCATACAAGCGTGTCATCCCTCGGATCTAATAGGTTCTCACACTGAATGACATTGTAGGTGAAAACAATGGGGCTGACCACTGTCCAGGAAACTCCATGATGAGATTTTTTCTCATAGCTGTGCAAAATACAAAATACAGACAATTAAGTTGAGTGATTTACCAGAGGCAAGTTGGTATTTTAAAACCTACAAATATGGTAACAGTCACATTCCATACAAGCTACTACTACTACTACTACTACTACTACTACTACTACTACTACTACTACTACTACTGCTACTGCTACTACTACTACTACTACTACTACTACTAAACTACTACCAAATAAGTACCGTATTTTTCGGACTATAAGGCGCATCTATAATCATTACATTTTCTCAAAAATCAGCAGTGCGCCTTATAATCCAGTGGCCTTATGTATGACCTTTGGTACCCGGTTAGGTTTGAGAAGCGAGTTATAGATGGGAGAAAGATGGTGTCTGAGGCCTCCATTCCTGTTAAGGAAGGATGCAGTGCAGTGAAGACTGCAGTGAGCGCTACATTGGAGAAATGAAAAAACCACTTCACAAGAGGATGTACCAACACAGACGGGAGAGCAGCAGTGGACCACAGTCCGCCGTTCACCTCCATCTGAAAGCCACGGGACACTAGTTTGAGGACAGTGAGGTACAGATCTTAGCCAGGGAAAAGAACTGGTTTGAGAGGGGAGTTAAAGAGGCTATTTTTGTTAAGAAAGAGAATCCTTCTTTAATAGAAATGGAGGCCTCAGACATCATTTTTCTCCCATCTATAACTCTCTTCTCAAACCTAATTCAAAACAAACTAAGAAAACAACAGGGCGAGACAGGTCAGACCCAGAGGTGTAATCACCCATTATGGGCCTGGATTATTATGCTAATTACACCCCCACACTTATGACTAGTACAATAGGCTGAGCTATTAAACAGAAACTGTAAACAAACATGTGTTAGTTTCTATGTAATTACTTGTATTTAGCCCCTCCCTGCAGCAGATATAAGACTGTGTTTTCCAGCATTCTGACCAGAACTGAAGAAGCAGCTTGGATAAGCTGCGAAACGTATTCAACCAAATAACTTATGTCCAGTTGACAAATTTATTTTCCTTTTGCCATAGGTCATCTATGAATAATGAATGTGTTCATATGAGCTATAGTGGACAGTAGTATTCAGTAACTTACAGTAATGTACTAGTAAACGGTATATAATAGAAAATAACAACTAAGTCTTCGTTCAGTTTGTGCTCTATACTTTTACTTGAGTAATATTTTGGTTTAAAAGTTATTAGCCTTTCTCTGTACCATTCTGTACATATTTGACACAAGGAACCACCGCTTAAAATAGAAAAGTATTTCAGTCCTTCCATTATGTATCACATATCAAACAGCACATGCCCACACTCTACATAGTAATATTATTATAGGAGAGCATGTTCCAAGAAAACAAATAATGAAATATGCCATACCAGTAATGACTTGCTTGTTATTTTACCCAGTATTTTGAATAAAACACAAGATAATGATTTATTTTAGTTTTTGCTTTTTTTTACTTACATTTTTGCATCTGAGAGCTTCCCTTTAGTCACCTGGCCACACTCACTCTGCCGGACCCATGTACCCTTCACTTGGAGCAGATTGAATTTTGTTTGCAGTGAAGTGTAAGAGTTATCTAAGGGCATGACTTCAGGACTGTGGTCAACATACAGCCACACTGACATTCCACCAGCATATCCCATGTCTAGGAAGTGACGTACAAACGTTAGCCTAAATGACCAGTCCTCCCTTTACCCTCAATATGCATCGTACACTGTAGGGCTGGGCGATATCACAAAATATATTAAATTGTCTAATTGGAAATTCAGGGTCTCCTGCACATAAACATGACAAGGCCTTTAATAAGTTTAAATTTTTACCATTTCAAATTCAAACTGGGTCAATTCAAACTCTGCTCCAAACCACATTTTACTTATAGCAGACCTGAGAAAAAAATCAAAGCATACCACTGACTGAATCTCTATCTCTACTGAAATTTGATTATTTTTAAAGCCTTGTTGTATATATGAAATAAATCTTCTTGTACACATTAAACATGAGGCATTTATTCATAGAGATGCATTTTTTTTTTACAATAATGACAAATCTAATATAGCACCACCTATAAGTTTAATCCCATAAATCAAGCAATGGTGAAAAAGTAGAAACAAACTACATGATTTGAATTAGGCAATTATAAAATGAATTACATTAGATCATGTTGGCAGTGAACATTTTCACTTTTCATCTTTTCTACATTTAATAATATAATATGTACTAAAATAAAATCAGGTAGTGTCCTCAGTTGGATATACAGTGGGGGAAATGAAGTGCTACCCATCAGTGTTCCCTTTCCTTTGGCATCTCTGCTCTTATGTGCACACATACAAAAAGACTGTTTACATACTGATTTATCTATTGTACAGAAAGAATTAAAAGACTAGGCTAAAAGAAAATCTGGTTTATTTACAAAACAATAACCCCCCCAATAAGAGAATGTTTGGTTAAGCTAATGGAAATGTGAATAGGTTGCGTTCACGCAATGCCATCAAAGTCCATTTAAAACTGTCCATAAATACAAATTAGGCTAGAGTCAGAATTCTGTGGTAGAATTGGCCTTCAACCCCATCATAGGTCTACAGCTCGAATTACAGGGCAAATCCATATGAAAAAATGGCAAAAAATGATTAACTTTGACAACACAATTTAATAAAAAGTTCAATAAAACTGTCATGTGATATATAAGGTTTAACTTGCTGATATAATCCCATCCTCATTCGTCCAGGAGCAAAACATGGTAGAAAGGATGAAAAACGAGACATTTCAGCTCCCTTCTGCAAGCCATTGGCAATCTGGGGTGAAGGAGGCATTAAGTAATAAGTAATTAATAAGCATACAATAGTCTTATGTTTAAAACAGTCTCCTCAAACCTTGGTCTAACAAAAAGAAAACCAGTAAATCTGTATTCAGGTAGTTAAAGGCTGCTAGGGAGAGGTTGATCGTGATCAGCAGAGTAGAACAACCTGAAACTGGCCCAAAACATGCCCAGGGCAAATCCACGAGCAGAACCAATCTAGGTCCCCTTTACTTAGGGCTCTTCGGACCCAACTTTAAGATCAATAATGGCTTCCAGGTGGCAGCTTAAACGCCTAGAATATTGTTAAAATGTCTACAATTGAAACTGTTTTTTTTTTAATATTTGAAGATTTCAAAAGCAGTGCTGCTCCCATTGCATTATATAGGCCCTGACTCTGAACGTGAACGCAACCTTATTTGGAATCACAAAGACTCTCTCTGTTTGCAGTTAGAACCGTTGACCTTTGAGTCAGAGTGAAGGCACGCGATCAAAATGAAAGCTTGGCCTCTCCGGGCTCCTGTCCTCATGGTGCATCATCTCGGGGCTGTGGACAGGCTCATCGTTGCTCTCTGGAGATTCGTAGGCGTAGTTATCACAGATCTCCTCATCCTCTTGTTCCTCTTTGATATAGCTACATTCAATAAAAAATGCCATTAAAATGTGATTAAACTGATTTGATTTTGCTAAGACAAAAAAAAGTTATAAATAATAGTAATTTAAGCTTTTTTTAATGGACCAATATAATGGATAATAAGAATAAATGCCTATTGTGAATATGCAGATTGTTTTAATCTGCTGGGTTGCAGATGACAGCAAAACATTTTATGGGCCTATCTATGGGGATTCAGAGTGATGAGAAAAGACACCTTTTTCAAAGCAATTAACAATTTAATATTACATAATCTATGTTTTCATTGGCCCCAAGTCCTCAAAATGGCACCTATACACAGACTGAGTTCAGGTACAATGTTGCAATTAAATGATCAGGTTCAACGTTTCTGATTTTGCCTTTTGGATATTAATTATGCAGCTACCGTGCAATAAACAGGAAGAAGTGTCCCTCTTGTTCCCCATTTAAGAGTATGACATCATTCCATCATGCCAAAACCCATTGTTAACATGCTCATGTGGTTGGATGTTGTGTGTGATGCTTACAAAGACTGAGGAGGAGACTGGGTGGCGCTGCTGTCGCTTTGGTATCCAGAGCCGTTGGCGAGGGCGCCGTTCATCTGCTCCTGGAGAACTTGAGGCAGGGAATGTAGAGGGATGCTGCCCATAGAGGCTGTGCTATACAGAGGGTTACTGCTCTCTGTCCCAAAACTCTATACAATTACAACAGCCCATCATCAGTCTTGTCTTTATAAAACTAAAAATTGAAACCATAACTAAAGTGGTACCTGTGATGCAGAGCCAGCAACACTCTGTCGGCTTTGGGGATTCTTTATTAAAGATCTGTTAAGGAGAAATATGACGCCAAGTTATTTTTAATTTAGAAATTATCACCCAGCTTATACTTCACGCTTGGAGAACAACTTGTGCAACATAAATTTAGCTGTACAAGATTATCAGAAAGTTCATTCTAACATGTTTTATTCTTGGTGATAATGCATTACCAGCTTTTTAGCAGGATAATGAGGGTAATGAACAAAGATGTTTAGTGAATTGAGAAACATAATCCAACTAGTAGGCACATGAACCTTGAAACTGTAAAAATGGCTAACAGGATATAAATAGTATACATTTTGCATATATTTTATATTACCTACCCATTACCAGCGGTCTTCTGAGGTCTTCTCCGGTGAAACTCGATCTCATCCACTGTCCAAACAGCACCTTTTACATTTTCCAATCGGACAAAGCATTTATGAAGGCTGAGGTTATGTCTCACTGCATTCTGTTGAGTTGACAAAACAATATTTCGGTAAACATGTAGTCCCCACAAGCGTTTTCTGTAAATATTGATTTTAACAGATAATTACATGTACAGTAGAGCATAATTAGTACCTTCCAAGTAGCTGCATTTCGCCTGAAATAGGCAAAGTTTCGAGTAAACCAGTTGTAGATTTCATTCAGTGTCAGCTGTTGTCGAGGTGATTCAAAAATTGCCTGTTGAAAAATGTGAAATATGTAAGGGATATTATTTTATAAAATAAGTTTATAAGTTAGAAAAGTTAACAATTACCTGTCTTATGAGAGAAGCATATGTGAATGGAGGTCTGACTTCAGTGCTCAAGTAAAATTCTTTATTATCAACAATATCTGTAAAAAAAAAAAAAAATCTGCATGATCTTCAAATATACAGGGTGTTTCAAAAAAGGTCAATATTCTTGGCAATTCTTGTTGAAATAAACTCAAATTTTCACAGAACGTATAGAAAAAGATCAAGAATTCATATTTCAAGTTTTATTTTTTTCAGTTTTCAGGTTGAGCCATGCTATTCACTCCCAAAGAGAAGTAATTAATTTTACCTATTAGAATATGCTCGCACAGTCACCAAAGACTGAAGCATGCCTTCAATTAAACATTTAGAAAAACATCAACTGCCAAAGTCCCATAATAAACGTATGATGATCAGCACCTAAACTGTTCAATTTCATTAAGCTAGACTTAGTAGTTATCAAGACAATTGCCTTTAAAATTATATCATTTTGTGACTATATTATACTACATTCTACATTCTACAATACTACACATTATAATACATTCAGGCTGTGTACCACTACTTTACATGCAAAATAACCATAATAAATTTTCCCATAATAATTTATAACACAATATTATATCTATTTAATGCTCCAAGGTGCTTAAAATATCACCAGCTGCCCCCGCGACCCAGCCGGATTAAGCGGGAGAAGATGGATGGATGGATGGAATTTATAACACAATATTATATCTATTTAATGCTCCAAGGTGCTTAAAATATCACCAATACCCTTATTGATTGATTCAGTACTGTGTATGAGATAAACGTACCAGTACCTTGGCTGACAGAGCGGCTGTAGCGCCTTCTCACTGGGGTCCCACTGAAGACACTGTTGGGCGTGAGGACTGAGGGGGACTCGGAGTGAGGCGTGACGGGGGTAGAGGGGGCCGTGGCACTTTGAGACAGACTCATGGGAGGAGCAGTTTTGGATATAGATGACTGTGAGAAGGCCTGCACACTAGACACTAGATTCACCTGTAAGAGAGACAGTATAAATATAAATCTGGGCTATTTCATTTGCAGCCCCCACATCTTAAAAATATATAGTTTAATACTGCTTCAATACAGTTCGGCAGAGGAATGATGGTAAATCTTTTGAATACATCAGTTGTTGTTATATTATCATCATTATAATAGAATGATATTTTATGCAAGGAACAATTAAGTTGAATCACCCTCTATAGAAATGATTTGGGCCCAGGATAATAGAGACTAGTACATACAGGCTGTGCTGCTGGTCTGGGCTCAGAAGACTTCAGATGAGCCATCATCGCTTGAAGTCGCTCCTTGTCCTTTTTTAACTGAAAGCAGAAGTTGTGAGTTAGCACTTTGAGTTTAATGACAAAATGGCATTTGGTACAGAACTTCTTTTGGCATCCTCAGAGGTGTAATTACATAAAATCATCACTTCTGTTTAAAGCCCCAGTGTGATAAACACACCACAGATTTAGACACTCTGACAGTGCATAGGGAATTTGTCTAAACTTAAGCTTAAATAAGAGATAAACTTTCTATATTTTAATTCTTGAATTATATGCCTTGAAGGCCTGATTCATATACCTGTAGTTCCAGTTGCTGAACCACTTGCATTTGCACACGACACTGTGCTGTGCTCTTGTCATCCAGAGTGTGCTCACTGTTCAAATGTCTGCAGATAAACAGATTTAGTATGATGACATGATAATGAGCTCACCGTCCTGTATGTTGTTCAAACAGACAATGGAGACAAATACAAAACAAACTAGGTACTCACTTGAGAAAAGCATTGAAGTCTCCAAAAACAGTCTCACAGCCGGGCCACTTGCACATCCCATTCCCGTACAGAGCGTGGCTGGCTTGAGTATGTTCATCCTGTGATGCACTACAACATGAAATGAACAATGTTTAGGGCCTTGATTTTCAACCAGTGTGCCATGACTTGAAACAATATCCTACTAATTCATTTAATCAAGTCATTTAATGTAAGAATTTGCCATTTTGGAGCACCATTAGCAAAACTTCTGAGCTATAAAACCACTGCTGCAAAAATTCAACCCAGGCACAGATAACGTCACCTAATTTTTTACTGTTTTTTGATCATGTTTTGCTGTCTGGTGTGCCATTATGTCTTCAGTTATTCTACCTGTCTTTTTTCTTTATGAGGTGATGACCATTGGTGGCAGACAGAGCTGAAGACTCCCTTGTGTCCGCCCCAACAACGCTGCCATTGTCAGAACCTGCAACACATGTGACAGCAATTTAGCCTGACAATACTCTAATACAGCTCATCAGAGGCTGGTACACTGCAAATAAAAAACTTGTAATCATCACTAGAATCCAAAATATTCATCTTAAATTTACTCATTTTTACCTGTTTCATTTAATTAGTTTGTAGATGCCTAGATGATTTATTTGTTTCAGACTTGAATAAATTAAGTAATACGTTTGATGCAAAATTATCTGTCCATGGAGTTTGATTTATTTAGCTGAGCATTTAAAATCTGTCAAAAATAAGATGAAAGTGCAAACATCTAGATAAACAAACGAAAACTGATCAAATAAAGTAGCCAATTACCAACTACAACCAAATGATAATATTGCACATAAATGTAGCTAGTTTAGACAGTGTCTAAATGGCAGGCCTCTTACTTGTGAGGGCAGAGGTGTTGGTGGGAAGCACCGAGAGCAGGCCTTGTCTCTGCAGGTTCAGGAGGTGATGTTGATGCACCTGGAGGAGCTGCTGCTGAATGGCCAGCTGCTGAGGTGTGAGCTGAGGAAAAGAGAAGTTTATTATTAGAGTCATGGAGAAAATATTGTGATTATTTGTTGGGCACCAAAATGAAAATTCAGATTGTTCTTCTTTAAGATTAGGCAGGTAAGAAAAAGAATAGATGTATTATAGATATTATAGATAGGTTCAGTAAAAAATATTTAGTCCTGTAAAGGCAGCACTACATTAAAGATATCAAAGTAACAAGTACATCTCTTATAAGGACATTTGTTTCACCATATTGTACAGTTTATTTAAAAAGAACACTATTTCACAGAACAGAATTCCGTCTTGTCAATCATCATTTCTCTGTCTCCAACGAATTGTTCAACCAAAGGAGATTTTCAGATGTAAAATTTAAAATTATTTTCAAACTATAGTGTGATACATGTATTTACCAGTAGTACTGGTGACCCAGCAGTTTATCAGGTTGTCAGACTGCTTTTTTTTCCATTTTTGAAAACCTGTCTGTGCATTGTTTGTTTGTTTAGACATTTTCCTCTGTTGCTTCAGGCATGAGACATTTCCAAGGTATGCTTGTTTTTTGATGTTACATCCAAAGCACTCTCCCATATATATACCTACATATAGCTACATGGACAGTGTCTTTAAAATCAAGACCATTCACCAAACCATCCAGAAGCCATTATCAAAATCTAAAAGATCTGGTCTGAGGAGCTAGAATTCCTACCGCTCCTAGTAGGAGGGAAACTGGATTAGCACTGCTCTGAGGAGGAGTTTACCCTGAACCACCCTGCACTTGTATACAGACAGGTGCCAGTTTTTAGCAAGGAGAACGAGGGGTAAAGGGGGAAGTAAGTCCAAGTAAACAAAACCAAGGCAAGTTTGAGGATAAACTCCTCCTCTAGGGCAGTACTAGAAGTCTAGCCTCTACACTAACGGCAGTATTCTAGTTCCTCAGACCAGTACTTTCAGACTAATAATGGCTTCCGGATGGTAGCTAAAATGCCTTGATGACTACCTTTAAACCAATTTCTACTTGAATTGTTATTCAACCATAGCAGGAAGATATGGTTGTACAATTATTCCAAAATAAATGTACTGTGCTTTGTTGCCTCTGAGTATCACATAGTCTAAGAGATTACTTCTCACATACCAAATGATCTGCTTTTATCAGACCTTGTGTCTCCCAGGAAGAATAATTGGAATCCGGATAAATAAAACCATATATCATAAACTTGCTGAATTAAAATGTATAATTTATTTTTGTTTTTCCTTTTTTTACTGACCTGAAAGGTTATTTGCATGTTTGTTATTTTTGGAACGGATACTATAAATAAATCAGATATCGTTGGTTTAATAAACATAGGAGGGCAGCAGGGTCAAAAGGACCTTGAGCTTGGTGATTTTTTTGTTATTTAAAGACCTGTTTCAATGTAACTAGGCAACCATAAAGTCATGTGCAGTCAATCACTTAGCTGGCTTAGCAAACGCAATCAGCAAATGTCATTATCTATTTAAAGATCCAGCTCTATTTCCATCTTTTAGATGTTGTCACGTTGAAAAAATAAATAAAAATAAACAAATAAATAAATAAAATGCATCATTGAATTGTCGTTGCTGTGAGTGACTAACCCTGGATGTCCATTAACAAGTGAATCATCCAATAACATCCAAATAATTACACTAAATAATATGTTCTTATTACAAGGCATTTTCAATACGAGGCGTAGCACAGCCTATCCCCTCTTAGGGAGTGGATCTTTCCTTTTAGATTTCCCATGGACTTTATTTTTATTTTTATTCAGTCCAATGGAGGATCAAATGTCATTGGATGCTGTTTATTTGTTTGCCTATTTCTGTAAGTCCTCTGAGAAAATCATTATTGCCAAAACATCCATCTTCAAAAGACTAAACAACACCAAAAATATGTTTTAAAAAAATTACCTCCTGATTACCAATTCCAACATTCTTGTGCTGTAGCAACTGGAGATTAAGTTGTTCCTGCTGAGTCTTGAAGACATCTTGAATTTGTTGCTAATAACATATTGAGAGAGAAAAACTATATGTAAATCCTATGGGGTATGCATTCATTTAAAAAGGGATAGGGATCTAGGCCTGTAATGTTTAATATGGGAGTTGGTAGGTAAAAGGTTTATGCGGATTTTGTGATTGGATAAAATACTGAGTAGAACTAGGGATGGTATATATGATAATGGTGACAGGAGGATTTCCTCAGATATAGTTAATGTGCCCGGTCTGTGTGTGCCCATGTGCCATTCCCAGATCGTCCTGAGGGCATTTGTCTTTTTGAGCAGACTAAATGATTGGAATTATGAATTTATATCCCTGATACATAAATGCAATTATTATTTTTTACAAAACTTCATTCTAACTTTACATAAATTTGGGTCTATACTAAGATTTTAAAAGTTTTATAATGGAGACGATATCAGATATCGGCTCAAAAAATCCATACCGGCCTATGTCTGTGAAGAACTATACTTTACAGAATTAGAATGGTAATAGGATAGAAATAAAAGCATTTCTTATGCAACATACAATGGATCCTGTGACCAAAATAATCATGTTCTGCATTGTGGATTTAAATACCATATAACGGATAGAGGAGTACTAAGAGTTAGACATAATGACCCCTGTACCTGGTGTAACATGAGTGCTTTCTGTTGCTGCAGCAGAGCTTGGAGCTGCTGTGGACTGAGGACCTGCTGCTGTGGAGACGGTTGTATCTGCTGTGGCACTTCAGCTGGAGGGGTCATCATCGACCCTGACACTGGGACCTGTGCAGAAAATAAAACGTACTGTACCAAACTGTGGGAGCAAAGGAGAGCAACCAAAGTATTCTAGCCTTGATCAAAGTGTACATTTGTCTCTAACGTATAAATTATTGAGTGTAAAAAAAAAAAAGCACCTGGCTGGAACAAAAAATGTGAAAGTAATGTGTAACTACAAAGTAATGCAGTTGTATTTTTGGCAACAGAGGGGAAAGACAAAAAGAAAGGAAATGTGTCCATCCATTAAAGAAAAAAACAAACCCACAGATGAGCACTTTGCACCTGTCAATCGATGTAATTTGGTCAGTTTGGCTGAACATGCCTGTGCTGCAGTTTCTACTAAAAATAGTCATAAACATCAGAAGCTGCAGAGCACCATGGGGAATTCAAATCCCTTCAAAACAACAACAACCAGAACCACGAAAACAACAACAACTGCGCCCTTTGCTTTAGCATCAGGCAATTATCACGCTCTCCCTCCCAGCCAAGCCTCCCAGCTCTCACTGTTTACAGTAAACACAAACAGAGTAATCAAAAATTGCACTAGATATAAATAATGAATAAAAAAGCACACAGAGCCTGTTTACCAAAACAGAATTTGAGCCTCGTATTTTAATTAAGGTCTGAACCACAAACAAACATCTTTCTGCGAGGCAGAGCCTGTTTTGAATTGGGTAAACAAACCGACAGTGAAATTCACACAGGCTTTGGGTGAACAATAACAGACTGCTGCTTCCTAGTTTGTCCTTTCTTATGAAATTCAATGCTGCAGAGGTGGCCGCTAAAGCGATGAAAACAGGTCTATCCCAGCCTGAGCCCGTTGGCCTCTCTATTTTTCTGTGGACACCATCAACACAACAACAGCCTTGCCTAATCCCCGTTGCCATGGCAGCCAGCAAGTCCAAACATCTTCTGTTGTTGTTATTGTCGAAAGTCGTAGCAGTGAGCAACAGAGTGTAAACACAAATCTGTTCCCGCAAGACTGGTCCTGTGAACTCCTCTATGACTGACAGTCCAAGAGAAAAAACACACAAAACATTCTCTGCCTGCATATGAACACACTATATTCACTTATAGACGTAGCCCAACAATACTCACGTTTACTCATTAAATGCATAATAAGTAGATATTCCATCATTTGCTCAAAAGGATGCTTAAATAACTGAAATAATTCCAACATTTTGCACAAAGCTATGGGTTATGCTCTACTCTTCTACAATAGAGGCATTCAGTGTTACTTTGTCTGTAAAACAGTGTACAATACTGAGAAAAGGGAAAGGGATGTTTTAAAATTCAATATCCAAACTAACTTACATAGTCTGTAAGGACTGAATGTGGTCTGACAGCCTAACCCTCTCAATATCAACAAAACTAACAATAAAGCACTGATCCCTCCACCCAGCATGAGTCACCCCTTCACCCCCCCACCTCACAAACCTCAGCAAATCCTCCCCCATCCCCACACTCCCCCTTAGCATAAATATAAGAGCCAGGGTGTTACTGCAACCGAGATTCTCAACGGGACAGAAGTCAAAAGGAGATTTACTGGTAAAAACAAAGAGCATTCTGAGGACAAAGAATTCCCATAATGATTAAAGACGCACAATGTAAGTTCTGGTGGAGGGTCTGCCACCTTCTCTGCTTGGATGTATTGTTATCGTTTTGCCGGGATTATTCCACACAGTTTGGCATGAAACATATCTAACCCTCAACAAGCTAACTAAACAAGCAGGTGACACCGTCAGGCCAAGTTACAGGTCAGATCAATGGACATGATACCAGTCAAAGTAAGAATGTGTGTTTTTCCAAGTATTATTAGTAATGAAAACACCAAATTAACTATGGAACATTTACACCAAAGCATTAACATAATAAATACAAGTAAATGACAGACCGTCCACTATAAAAGTTACATAGAGGAAGAAAGGGCATTTATTTACCAGTGAATGAACTAGACCACATACATGTCTATGTCAATGCACCACATGCATGATATTTACTTTAGTGACATTTGACCGAGCTGGATCCATATTAATTAATTCAAATAACAGTGCTCTAGTCTAGAACCACACAATTTGCCTTTTTGCCGCATAAGACTGAAAATTAGATG
Organism: Scartelaos histophorus; assembly: GCA_000787155.1. NCBI lineage: Eukaryota > Metazoa > Chordata > Actinopteri > Gobiiformes > Gobiidae > Scartelaos > Scartelaos histophorus. Next base: position 20,620 of record KN490549.1, read on the forward strand.
ACAGTATTTTGAGGTACATTCAGTTGTGAGCTGTTTGTAGACAGTAGCAGAAGCACAGCATACCCAACATGACGCTCTTGTTGTTCAGGGTAATATGTAGTGTTTGGACCTCAGAGCAGATAAACATTAATTCACAATGTGCCTCTATTGTTATTCTCACTTAGCAGAAACAACCACAGCTGTATTTTACTGTACTCAAGAGTTTGGCACCACAAAACTGTGAAGTGAAATTTACAGCAGTCAGTCATGTTTGGTGACCAAACATGGTGTGTACTGCATTTTCTATTAATAAGTCTTAAATGCACACACGGCCATTGAGACTTAACCTTTTTACACTAAATACTACCTTTACAAAACTGAATACATCTTTGCCATCACAACTGGGGTAAAATGGAAGTCAAGTCACAAAACAAAAGCTAAACTGAATCCAAAACCAGACATTCCTGGAACATAAAAGGACATTTTAGCAAAACACTAAACAAAAGCAAAACAAGAAAGAGAAAAAAAAGCAGATCTCCTTGTAGAGTACCTTTTTAACCATTCTTTGAAAAGCCTAACACTTGGACTTAAGTGGACAACAAGGGCACATGGAAATGGTTAGTTTTGTTTCTAAATCAGCAGGACACATTGTACTACTTGCTGCATGACGATAAAGACAGCAGTACAAACAATGGTATTACAAGTAAGTATTTCAACTAGGTATTTTTAAAATGTGATTTCTCAACATCATTTAAAGTTAATAGTTTTTGAATTGGAAAATGGACCGATTGAGTCATACTGAGGAATTTCATTGATTAAATATTTAACAGGTGGCAAATGAAAGCACTACACAGGGCACATACATGAAGTCATAAAGTTGATACAGGTATATTCGAGAGTAGATGTCACAAGACTGAGCTCAAGTACATTTACAGTGCCAAATACTCATTGTACTTAGTTAAGAGAATTGAATTTTAAATTGTTTATTATAGTCGTATAGTTTTAATATGTAATATTACCATATGGTGTTTTATCAAGACCAATACAAAACTATTCTGGAAAAGTTTCATCTTCCCATTCATGTCATTTTGCTCAGTATAACACCTTTTCAAATGAGTGTATAGTTGTGATATCAATTTGACAACCCTTGATGATCATCAGTGCCCTGGTGGTTTTTAAAATAATTGTATGTTTTTGAAGTGTAACTGACTGTGTGTGTGTGTGTGTGTGTGTGTGTGTGTGTGTGTAATAGAGTGGTCTGGTTGGAGGACTGACCCGTGGTGTCTCTGGGGGAGGAGTGTGGCTGCCCCTCACTCGACTCTCATTCTCACTGCTGTGCCCGTTCTCTATCTTAATCGCTGGAATGCTGTGGCTGGCTGGTTCTGACCCAGACTCATGCATCTGGACGTCACTGACCTGTGAACAGAGATAGCATCAAGACTAGAAGACAATTTGAGGCAGAGAGCAGAATACCACACTAGAGGGATTAAAATGGGGCTAAATTATACTAAATTTCTGGGGGGAAGGGAGTTATTTAAAAGTAACTTCTCTGGTGTAGGGTTTGAAATACAATGGTCTCTTTAGAGACTTATTGCGTTGCCTCAAATGTTATACTTTATGGCATTAAACTTATCTATTTCTGTGGACCACCAGGCCACGTTACAGGTCAGATCTGTGTAAAGACGAGACTGATCATTATAAGAGTGTTTTTTTAAGCCTGTAATGTTTACCTGTAATTCAATAAATTAAAGATATGTTTAATGCCATACTGTGGAACATTCCAGACAAACCATTTTAGATCATGTAGACAAGCACGTGGCAGACACAAACAGAAAAGCTGGGAGGCTAATACAGTAATGAAACAATAATGCCCAATCATAACCCAAATCTATAATTTTCTCATATAATTTGTCAGCTCACTTTTATTGAACATAGGACTTGCACAAACTGCACAATTAAAGCTGTATCCACAAAGACAAACATTCTCCTCTGCAAGGATCAAGCTCAGTCTATTTGTTGAATAACTGAGTGCTGCCATGACTACTGTAAACACAGGGGCCCTGGGTCCATGTTTATGTGCAAACATATCTTCCTCCTGGAACAATTTGCCATTAACCAGGTGGTGCGATAAACGGCCATGGCAGGTAGTACAATGCACAAGTAGGCTTTTATGTATACAACCAGGGAGTGTCTGAGTCAAACACTGCAGCAGAATAAACAAAGGTAAATAAAGAAGGCAAATAAATAAGGGGCGCTGACAGAACTATCACATGAAAGCACATGCACTAAAAAGTATAATGCAAAAATCCTGCCTATTCATTATAATGATCAAAAGTGGTCAGTCTGGACATTAGTAGACAACACCTATATGAGAAGAAAAGAAAAGTGTTCAAGAAGTAACATGACTAAGGATGACTACTTCTGTGCAAGTTCAGGCTTTGGTCAAATCTGTTGTTTGTTTAATATTACTTTGCAGCTTATATTCAACGTAATATCTAGTAATGGTAGTTTTAATATGGTTTAACCTGAAGCCTCAGACTTTTGCTTTCAGGATCACACTTAGTTGTGAAGACAAAGGGCAGAGTTTCCTGTAGGCATCCGGGATAACAGGGATTTTTGTGTGGAAAAAAACAAAACAAAAAACTAAAAAAAACTAAACAAAAAGGTAAAAAAATTACAAAACAAACAAACAAACAAAAAAACCCAAGCAAACAAAAAAAAAACAAAACACTCCACCGCTAATTCTTACAGTTTGCCTAACAGATTCTATATTTGCATTCACTGTGACTTTATGGCATGAGGGTTTGGCACTTTTTGAATCTGGTTTCAGATCAAGAATTAACTCATAACAAACAGGTAGATTTTAAGATTAACAATAGAGATTACTCTTGTTAAAAGGATATCAAACTCTATAAATATGCCGTCTGATCAAATAATTCCTCTAAATAAATCTTTGCATTTCTTATGGTTTAGCAGTATTCCAAAGAAGAAGGTGATCTTCTATGTGTCTATTAGAGAGGGATCATTCATTTTGTCATATGCCAGATGCAATTACAGTTACAACAAAAGTAGATAAAAAATATTATTTGGCCATCAGTTAATTCATAATAATATAAACATTCGAATATATAGTAAATCATATACAATTATATTTGTTATTAGGCAGGAATTGTCAATCTTCACTGAAATGGCAAAAGCGACTCCGGGGCGAGTAATCACAACTAAACGTTACATGGATTAAATACATTTTGCCTAAATGCCGGAATTACAGTCTAACATCTAGCTAAAAAGCCACATACTTTGCAACTCATTTTAATAAGAATCTAACAGAAATTATCAACAAAAACAGATGCATTTAAATGGAACAGAAAACCGCATCCACTGCATGGCTGCAGTCTCAGGGTTTAAGTAGCGTTCGTGGGTCCGAAAAATACAAGAAGATATAAAACATATCGAGGCGTTTGCGTTTTTTCCAACTCTACTGACATTATAAAAATGATCATATGTTGTAAAATTGAGCTGTAGATGGGAATAGTTTGATCGAGCTTTCGTGAATGGCATTTTGGCGATGTAACAAAAGCTAGCAGCCAGGCGTATGATCTCAACGTTAGCCCACGAGAACTCCTCTTATCCTTTTCCAACCGGTGGAGAACAACAAATGAATAAAACGTAAATATAAAGCTTGTGTAAAAAATGTCGATCGCTTTTAAATAATGGTTTACTCACGGACTGATCCAGAGGTAGATGATCTTTTGCCTAGGCTGATGAGTGAAGACAAATCTCGGAACAGTGCTCTTCTCTGGCAGCGAGCAGCGGCGCTAGCCACAAGTGCTAACGGAGGCGTGGCCTCGGTAAAAGTAAACAAAGATGACGTCATGGTCACACGCGGGGCGGTCGTCAGAGCCAGAACTCAAAAACACTATTTTATTTAATATTCTGCACACACACATTTTAGAAAAATATTATTATATTTGCATGGCATATAGAGAAACTCTTAAGATACAGAGAATATGATAAAGTGCACGTTTAAAGATTATAACGTCAATACAGTCTGCATCCACAAGATGGAGACATTTAGGTTTTTACTAACGTGACAGATGCAATTTTTAAACCCCCACATTACACACGCGAAATAAGTTCATCCAAATAAAAGCAGACCATGTCAATAATCAAAAAGTGCAGAGCAGCGTTACTTTGTGAACATAACAGTTCTTTATTATAGAAACGTGTAAAACATAAAAAGGAAGAGTTACATAGAAGACGAGTTTGACAAATTTACATTCTAAAAGACTGCAAAACACAAGGCACAATTCAAAGTCAGCTTCCAAGGTCCAAGATCTTGATGAGCAGGCAACTGTACATGTGCAAAGGTTCAGAAGAGTACACAATGATTTCTACCTGTACAACAGTACAGTATGTGCCTTAAAACATTACACAACAATGAAGGTCAAATACCAAAGCAATGCAACTTTTCTAGTCAAATTATTAACATTAAGACTCCTTTTCGCTTTCAGTAGGTACAGACATGCATCAGCAGTTAGTATTCTTAGAACATAAATACTAGCGATTGTTGTTTTCATAAACAGACACTATGCACCCAATTAAAAATCCTGAAAGTGGTACATAGAAAAATAAAAATACAACAAATACAAATTTGTATGACTATAGAATTTTGCAAGGGAATCTTTTTTTTTTTAATTCAGATAGATAATAAATGTGAATAATCTCTATACTTAAAAAGGCAAACCGATAATCCCATCAATAAAAACAAGGTAGTTAAAAAGAAAGTGCATCATTTAGCAAAAAAATATATATAAAAAAATCTTAACTAAAGGGGTTGTTTTGTAGGTGCATAATAAAACCCTTAATTCTAATGTGCAATGGCTTTTTCACCATGATCAATACAGTAGATAAAAATATTAGACAGTAACATAGAAAGCCTGAAAACATCTGACCTCACAGGGTACTTTTCAGTGTGATTGAAAAAGTCATCTTATTTGAACTTGTTAAAAAAAAGTGCTAGACTCGATTCAAGAAACTGTACAAGTAGCTATATTACAGAGCTGATGTATATACCTGTTGCTTTGGCTGGAGTATGCAAAGATTACAAATACAGAAAAACTGTCAGTGTTTTTAGCTAAAATAAAGATGTTTAAAATAACACCCTGACAGGAAACAGAAGAAACTATTACAATGCTAGTCTATGATACAGTTTTGTACAATACTTAAAACACATCTATAAATGAGTCATGGTTACTGAGGCCAAAGGCAAATAAACTACCTCCAAGTGTGACATAAAACCTGCTAATGTCTTGATCGACCTCCTTCAAAGGCATGGTGCTCCATATGGGCTGTAAAAAAGCAATACAATCATTACTCAATACCGGTATTCAAAATTCAGTCACATCCATGACAAGAAAATGCCATTATTTCTTAATACTGACGTTTGTAAAAGACTGCTTTAAATGATATTTGTGGGAGAAGCTGGTAGATCTTTCCTAGAACCGTGGACTCATTCACATAGGAAGCATTTCCGTTCCAGACCTGAACAACATCTTCTCTGTCCCTCACACTGACGCTAACTCCAACCACCTCATCGTCTGCAAAACAATGCAAATTTATTTTATTTATTCTGCACATAAAATTACTACTACTACTTATTATACTAGTACAAGACAATTTACTTTTACAATTTTAACATAATTTCAAGTTACCTTTGGCGCAATAATCACTGAATTGTTCTCCAATGGTGGCCAATAAAAGCTCTTTCCACACCACAGCCTGTAATAATTATTGTAATAATGTAGATCAAAACACAGTAATAAGAAAACAAAAATCATGTCTACCGTATATTCCTTTGGTACTTTCATTTTCCACACACCACCTTTCGCATTACTTTCTTCTTCCCTAGAAAATAAACAGAATTCAGAAACATACTAAATAATTAGAAATCCATCATTTAAAAAGAACAACCAATAGCTAAATTTACCATAATGGTTTTCTTTCCCCTCTCATCAGATGATAGCTACAGCGTAAAGGCAAGCTTGGGACACTGGGGATGTTGTTGTAAACTCTCCAAAAATCCTATCCTCACACAAAAAATACAATGGAAGAATTAGTGATAAATTAAACATTTAAGAACAACACACCACTGAGTTACTGCTTTTTATAACTTTTATAGCAAATAAAATGAGTGAGGACCTTTACCTGAACAGTGTCAACGGTGTAGATTTTCTTCAAGTTGGATTCGCATTCAGCGGCTGTTGTTCCAGGTAAAGATCTAAAAATGGAAACACACAATAACATTATAAAAGTGCTATTCAAACACTGACAAATGACAGTTCATGGAACAGATTCAGTGAAAGTCTGGATTAAAAGGATCAAATAGCAAATAGGCAAGTAAACGGTAAACAACATTGACCTCAATGGAACCAAGAGGCAGGTGGTTTGTAATGAAGATTGTGAAACACGCTTTATATGCCAAAATGTAACTCAAGTTTACATTTTATACATAAGACAGATAAAATATTACTATCGTTCACGCAGTTCAGTTCGGAGCAAGTCATAAATAAACCAGTCATGCCTGGTTATGTCAAGAGTCCATAAGCTTCCCGCTCTCAGAAATGAGGTCAGCAAGTATATAGGCCAACAAGTCACAAGATAAGGTGTATTTTCAAACAAAAGGTGTTTTCTTACTCATAATTTCCAGGCCAAAGTGACAAAGTTAAGTGCACTTGATCATATTAAGAGCGTTGTTATGTATATTTCAAGGATCTGATTGACCAATCGTTTTTAAGAAATTACCTACCTGTCAAGCCAAAATGTCCACGGTGAATGTAAGGGCAGGGTATCAACATCAATGTTTTTTGTCATTCTTCCCAAATCTCTTTCGTGAATTTTGTGATCCAGTAGACGAGGAGATGGTGAGCTCAGTTGAATCGGGACAGTTGCTGGAACTGCCATTGTTAGCTATTTGACCAAACACTTCGTAAACACTTGGTGATCTCTGGGCAGATGCTTTCCACTCGAACAGTTATCGTTATATATAGGTTGTTAGGCAAATTTAACTCTCTTCAGCTGCTGACTCATTGGCTGTTCACCGGTTTGCGCCGTCACAACATCCAAAAAAACACGATGACGCCTACTGTCTGTCTGGCGAGTGCCGCCAAGGAGAATGACCCAGAAGTTTCTCTACCTGTTTGGCCTTATTTAACCCTAAAATACAGCCAAAGCTCCAAATTTAACGACGTGTGTTGGCCTCTGTATGCGTAGCCAAAACAGTGACTGTAAAAGCACGAACGAAAGTCTTTTATTGTTATCAGAAACACTTCCTGAATTTGAATTACGTCAGTTAGCGCATGCGCAAAGAGCTTGTGCACTAGCTTTGTTGATTTGCTACATGCTACTTGTGCTAACAGCAAGTATTTTCTGCATATGTCGGCCTGGACATCACAAATATGGACATCACCACGTTACTGGAAGCGCTTCAAGGCAATAAAACACGTATTTAAATAAAAATTAAGAACGATTGGCGATTGCCTCTTATCTTGATAACCAAAATGCACCATTACTTGTTTGCTAGACACGCTATCGTATTTTAGCCTTGCTACAAACATCGATTTGTTTCATAATTTAACTTAGTGGGACTATAGCTTTACATATATCAACGTTGTTTGATTCTGAAACTATGGTTGTAACTATACTATTTTTTGCCAGACTTTGCTTCACAGATTTTATTTACCAGCTGCTGCTGGAAGCTTGTGTATTTGATGCTTTTGTTGATCGTGCAATTTTATATTTATATACTGCGGTTGCGTAACCTATAAAATTACGGGGGCATTTGCTTTGATAGTTGTATATTTGTATGTTTGATCTTTTTGTTCGGTGTTTTTTTTTTTGTTTTGGTTTTTTTTGTCTTTTACAATTATAAACAATTTCTTTGATATTACCTTGTAGATTTTGAGAAGAGGGGAAAGAAAGATACCATTCCACTTCTAGAGCAATTCCTGTGTCATGTTGCCAAGACTGGAGAGCCACTGTGAGTAGACTATTCATTTTGAACAGAATCATAGCAATTTTCTTGTCTGGAGTCATTTTATGTAAATATTAGTGTGTCTTTGTCAAAGGGAAATGTTATTGATACATGTTATGCTTCTCTGTCTCTGCTAGGCTTTCGTGGACACAATTTAAACCATACTTCATGTTTAAGTTGGAAAGCATCATGGATAGTTTTCATGCCTCGGCACCAGAGCAGAGACTTATAGATAACCCTAATGTAGAGCATGTGACTTTTGAAGAGATGAAGAACAGAATCCTAAAAATAGTTGATGGCTATAATGGGTTAGTATGTCTTGTATGCATGTAACATAAATCAGGCACCTCAATTAAATGTCTGCGTGTGGAAACAATTATATTAAACAATGGACCAGATCATAGTCATTGTTTATTTAATTGTCTCAAAATTAATGTTATATCTTTTAGGATCCCATTCACTATTCAGCGCCTATGTGAACTGTTGACAGACCCAAAACGCAATTATTCAGGAACCGGAAAATTTCTCAGGGGCTTGGAGAAAGTGAGAGTTCCTTATTCATTCGTATAATACTGATACTAACCTAAATGTTGACGTCTAATCATGTCATATTTTTGTTATGCAGAATGTGATGGTTGTCAGCTGCTTATGTCCAACATCCGAGTAAGATATAAGATATTATAATATATCTAACAATTATCTCATTTTTATCTTTGGCTCTGTGACTAACCTAGGTATTCACTGAAAACAAAGTGTTTTTATTCCTATTTAATTTGTGTAGAAAAAATGGATCCCTGAATGCAAACAGAATGAACGGGGTGATGTTTCAGGGGAGTTCCCAGTATTCTGAAAGGTAAGTAGTTTGTATTTAAGGAAAACATTTTTTTATTTCAAGAGCTGTGCTTAACCATTTAAAATGGGTTGCTGTTTACATGTTTATAGTCGAAACATCAATGGACCAAGCACACCAAAACCACTCCACAGATCAAGGCTGGTTCTGGCATCTTCATTTTCATCTAATGGACTCCCAGAGAGTAAAGGCAGCGAGACAACAACAGACAAGCCAAAAGAACAATTGAGGTAACTGTAACCAGTCTGGGATGTAAGATATGTGATATATGACTGTAGTAGATATTTGAGACAAAATGTGTTAATAATCCCAAAAAGTTCTGAGCAATATTATCTTTGTCAACATAGTACAGTTCTATTAATTACCGTGATTTCAGGACTATTGAGCGCACCTGAATATAAGGCGCAGTATAATATGTCAATTGCGGTCATTGTCCACATGTAAGGCGCTTCAGATTATAAGGCGCAATAAGCGAAACAAAACGCATGTCGGATAAATCGAACTTTCCTCAGGTCATTTACAATAATTCTCCGTTGTAGCTAACACATCCGTCCATATATTAGCCGCACCGTTATATAAGCTGCAGGGTTCAAACTGCAAGAAAAAAGTAACAGCTTATAGTCCAGGAATTGCGGTAATACTTACCTGTAGTTTTAATTAAAATCTTGGTCTTTATATGATTTTTGAAGTGATACTACATTATCAGAAGAGGAAGTGTCTCCAAATGGCGGGACTAAAAATAAGCACCAGGAGGAAGAGGAGGGAGGGGAACAGAATGTAGATGGTCCTGAGGTCAAAAGGCTGAAGAGTGATAGTGAAGAGTCAGAGGAGCTATCAGAGACACTGCACTCTGGCTCTGAAGAGGACTCCAGTGATGCTTTCTGTGAAACATCTGCTATTTCGGAAAAAGAGGGTGAGTGTAAAATGTTTGTTTTTTTATTTGTGAAGTATGAAGGTATGTTCCAAAGTGTTGGGGTAATTGCAAGAAGAAAAGATTGTTATGATAAATATGATAAAAGGAAGAAGCTGCGATGGGCCCCGGAGTCTGGCAAAAATGGAGTCCAACTGAATTAATCTGTAGCACTATAGCACCTCCATTGGCACCACCGGACTACACAGAAGAATACAGAGAATACAGAATACTTGCAGTCACTGGACCATAGCTGCACAGTGTGCAGTTTGAGCTTGGGGTCACACTTGTTACATGGAATTTTAATTATAAATTGGCAAATGTTATGGAGGAAAAAAGCATGTGATTCTTGTGATTCTTCTTCTTCTATCAGTTTAGCAATTCTTATTTCTTTTTTTACTGCAACCTAAAATGGTTTTACATCTTACACTAATATAATATTGTTGCTCGTATAATTCTTCTTACAAAGGATTATTTTAAACTCTTACAATTAATTGATATGGAAATACATGCTGGTTACTGTAGATGTATAGCCAGACAATGACTGGGGCAAGTATTAGACTAATGTAATTTAAGACTTTTACCTAAAATTTATATTTTTTTCCTTCCCTTAGAACAATCCCATGCTGATGAAATTTGTGAAGGCAAGACTTCCAAATGTGAGATAGATGAAGCTAATGTTGATCACGAAGAGGCAGAAACCCCTTCGGAATCAAAGACAGATGCTGAACCAGACAGTGTACAAAGCAGTGAGAGTGGGGATCGAGAGGAGCCAGTGACTACTTCAGATCCTTCAGCTAATTCAACAGACTGTGATGTTGACTCTTCAGACAACTCAAAAACAGAACATAAACCTGAGGAACAAGACTGAAAACCAAAAGCACAACTCAACAACAAACTGTTTACACTGTATATTATTACAGCAAATGTATATTTCTGTAGCACTGTGGTCTTCTAAGCAACAAGACCAGGAACAATGTGAAGTTTCCTGTTTCCTCTTAGTACAAGCACATTGTCTGGTCTCTAAACTGGAAGGATACAATAAGACTTTAACTTGGCTTTTTCACTGTTAAAATTTCTTACCCTTGGATCTTCATTTTTATACTTTTACCAATGTATTTAAACTTGGTTACTAATTTGCTTGTTTGTTTTATTAAGATCACTTGATAGGAATAGATAATTATGGTTTATCTTGCTAATAGGTTCCTGTAACTACCGATAAGGAAACAGTACTTTAATTTCACGCAAGTCATAAAGTTTTATATATCTTTGTAATTAGATGTATATGAATTTTGTAAAAACTTGACACCACTTATTGCTGGCAGTACCTTACTGGATAAATAGAGTTTGACTAAAATGTCCTCAGATTTTTTTCTCTCTTAACTAGTGGCAACCATTTTTGTTATTTCAGTAGTTTATATGTGTCACCTTCTGCCTAAAAATACACAGACATCCAGTGTCTTTTCAAAATAATATATATATATATATTCTCTCTAGGCATTATGTGTTGGTGGTCCATTTCAGTTTTATTCACACAGCAAATTAACCAACAGAGGAAACAGTTTATGTAATCGTAACTCTGGTTTATAATATTCCATAAAATGATAATGTGAATCAAGTCTATATTTGTACACTCTTATTACAATGACAATATGGCCTTGACACTCATGAGCTAATATTAACCATTATCCATTTAGTCAGCAATAACGGTATTAGGACAGCAATGAGTCATACCAAGCCCCCGTCTGTAAACTAGTCTCTCAGGTTTTTATATGTATTGATTGGCATGATTTTTTGGGGGGGATTTTTTTTTTTTAACACAAATAGAGAATTGCTTTTGAAAGGGCCTCCAGTCCAGAGTAAGGCCTATGCCAATTTAGTGGTCATTTTCTGTGGCAAATGTGAAAAAGCTGAAGGAAAAAATGGCTACTAAACACTTTGCATTACAACTTTAAGGTATCATCAAGAGGATGTACTTCTTAATTGATTATGACAAGTATTATTACTAATCCTTTAACATGTAATCCACTCAGTCTTAATCTCTACTTTCACATTGGAATGGCCTCAATTGACAACGCAGTGCTTCTTTTGACATAATGGACCACAAAATGCCTAAATAATTAAATTTTCTTTGTTCTAGAGATATCCACAGAAGTTTTTTCTCTAATGATATTTTGACAGAATAATGTATGCAATTACAAAGTAGTTATAGTTGAAAATCTAAAACCGAAATGGGTCAGCATCTGAGCGAGGAGAGTGATCCTGAGAAAGAAATAGATGTTGCAGAGCTGCAGGAATGGTATAAAAAGTTTGTGGTGGAATGTCCGAGTGGGACTTTATTCATGCACGAATTCAAGAGCTTCTTTGGAGTTACACAGAACCAGGCAGCGGCTAATTATATCGAGAACATGTTTAGAGCCTTTGACAAGAATGGAGTGAGTACACATTGTTATTTATTTATTTATTGAATGAATGTTTAATACTTGTATGCTAAGTTTCCTTTCCACTGCACAGGACAATACCATAGACTTTCTGGAGTATGTGGCAGCTTTAAACCTAGTGCTAAGAGGCAAACTGGAACATAAGCTCAAATGGACTTTCAAAATGTATGACAAAGATGGAAGTGGGTGCATTGATAAAACTGAGCTCTTGGAAATTGTAGAGGTATTAAAATCATATTTTGGTTACTATGTGTAAAACAACACAAAAGGGTCAAAATTAATTCAAAGAATACTTTCTGTTACAGTCCATATATCGACTGAAGAAAGCTTGTCATGGAGAGCTGGATGAGGAGTGCAATCTTCTGACCCCAGACCAAGTGGTGGACCGGATATTCGAGCTGGTGGATGAAAATGGAGATGGTAAGAGAAATACATTGGCTGTATATATGTGACGGCGAGACAGCAATATTGTCTCCAAGCTACTTCATAATATTGAGTATATTATTTATAAAACTATAAATATAGAACTGCAAAAAATGGGATAAAATGTTCCGGACTCTTGCAGTAACATTTTAAAATCAATCCATTTCATTTAATTCACTGTGCAATGCATGCATGTTTTAGCACATTGCAAATTAATTGCAAAAAGTGTAATTATATAATATTATAGTAATCATATTTTATTGGACAATAAAAATATATATACTGGTATTTTAGTTTTGTTAGTAGGCCACCTGCATGCCTCTATAGAGATGCTATTGCTTTGCCTGAAATGTTCCGCAGTAAAGCATTACATAAGTTATCTCCATGGAGACAAGCAGGTGGAGTTACCAGGCCGGGTTACAGGGCAGAGCTGTATGGAGACATTTAAAATATATGTAACCTGTAATGGAATAAATGCAAAATAGACAAGTTTAATGCCATAATGAGGAACATTTCCAAATAAAGTAATAATATTTTCATGGAGACAGTAAGTAAGTGGCAACCTCATATTAGGGAAAGTTAAGTTGAATAAGACAAATCCTGATCTTTCCAATAATGTAATAAATTCTAACTTTGGGTCATTTTAACAATGGACTGACCAACATAACCAAAATGATTAAAGGATTAAGCTAATACTGACTCTGGCTTGGCTGTAACCCTCAGGTGAGCTGTCCCTGGATGAGTTCATAGACGGTGCACGGAGGGATAAGTGGGTGATGAAGATGCTGCAGATGGATGTGAACCCAGGGGACTGGCTTGGAGGAGAACAGAGAAGCAGTGCAGACTTCTGAGGGCCCCCCGACAGACACTTATTTTGATTTTGTAACCATTCTGTATGTACAATACTATAATGCATATATCATGGATTTGTAAAGTAATGATGTCACAACTCCACTCCTAGACCCAGTGGAACTCTAGCTTCATACATTACTGTGAAGTTATTACAATTTGAATATTGAATATTTTAAAACATCTCATTGAGTGCATATACATGCACATTAGTATCCTGGTTATGATGATGGTTATGATATCCCAGTTTCTCCACGAGCATGTACCCCGAATACTGCCATAACCGGGATATGGCTAATACTACATACTGATATGCATGTATACACGCTCATTGTACAAAACCATTATATGCACTCTGGATTTGTTCTAGTTATGCTTTTAAAGAATACATATTTCTACAGTGATCAGTCCTGAGTAAAATAATTTTTAATAAGTGGTTTTAAAAATTCCAACGATACACTTAAGATGATATGACGCATTTTATTTTATTTCTTTATTCTTTGACTTAGCTTCCAATGTTAGGTCATTCTGATTGAATTCCATTAAAATTAACATTAACATTCTGCAAAAAAAAAAAAAAAAGTGCTACTAATTTGTTGTTTTGTTATTGAGATCAGACGTGTTCAGACTCGTGGTTTATCAGGTTTTAATCCGTAACGTCATCACGTGATTGTCCACGTGCGAGGGACACTTCCTGTCTGTGCGAAACGAAAACAAAAGCTGTTGGATGGTTTTGATCGCCACTTGGTAAATGGACAATTATACGATTTTTGCCTTTATGTTCTTGGTGTTTTCTTCTCAGCAGAGTCAGAATAAAGTCCAATCGTTACTTTACACTTTCAGGGCTCGGAACTACTATTTTCTCTCTACTAATGTCCTCTGTTATCTATGTGAGTGAGCAAATCGACTCTGCTCAGGTAAAATCTAAAGCATTTTTTAACTTTGTGTTATTACTGTCCATTTTATCGTCGTGTTTACCGTGTGCTCGACGTGTTTCTGTTCTTGCCACGTTGTGTAGTGGATGTACGGTGCAACACTCCCCCCTGCTGCCCAGGGGTCAGAAGGCACTTGGAGCATCAATTATGTTTGTGGGGACCTGTTCTCCTGCCCCCGGGACGAGTCCTTGGCCCACTGCATCAGTGAGGACTGCCGCATGGGGGCGGGCATCGCTACCAGGTTCAAGAAGGAGTTTTCTAGAGTGGAGGAATTAAAGGGACAGAGTGAGTCATTCTTTTCCAGGACAATAATGAAAGTTAATTAAACACATTGTGGTTTAAGATGTTCATTTTTAACAGGGAAACGGGTGGGGCAGTGTGCTATCCTGGAAAAAGATAAACGCTTTGTGTACTACCTGGTATGTCAAAATTTAAAATGGAAAAATCATTAAGTATTTTTAATACCTTTATCTTTCCTTAATGTGAGTACAGGACACCCAATGTACAATGAACATTACACCTGTAATACATTTGTAACTGTGTTTGAGTAGTCTATTTTGCCATTTGACCAAATGTAATGAAAAAAATACTCTCATTAATTCAAAAAAACTTAAATACAGTGTCATAATTTTCAAATTATGTATTTAAAGTCATCTCACAATCCCTCAATCATTGTCTCTTGGTCTGAGCTAAACCAGAAATTATTACAATTTAATTTTTCACTTGTCTGCAGATTATAAAGAAAATATACTACCAAAAACCAAAATATGACAAATTAGAGACAATAACTTATTTGTTGTATTCAGCTCAATAGCAGTGAAACAGTTTGAACTTTAACCTACGACATGTCCGCAGATTACAAAGAAAATATACAAAGACAGACCAACATATGACAGTCTGAAACAGAGCTTGGAAGATATGAAGTCTCATTGTCTTATGAATGCAGTATCCAAAGTGTCAATGCCCAGGTTGGTATTCCATTTGTATTTTGTCATTTTTTTTTTGTATATTGCCCTTTCTCCTCAGTGAGCAGTAAAGTACATGTTAAAGTGGGACTAAACACATCAAATGTCACAACCACATTTCAAATAGAGCCATTAGACTGAGGAGGGACAGGGTCTGGGGATATAAGGAACACTGTGATTGGTCAAACAGGTCTCCACACTTCAGACTCCGCCCCTGCAGCCAGGTGTTCATGATCTGAGACACTTGGCTGTAATCAAGGCACTCTGTGATGGGCGGGATACGCTGACATTTAGCTGTGATGACATGAAGACATGAAGATGACATGAAGATGTGAAGTTACCTAGTTTGCACTAAAATTAACAAAAATAATTAAATATTAGGAACAGTAGCTGTTGCTATTTAAACATCAAATACACCTTAGTGAAAACAGTGAATTTATTCTTTAGGCCCAGTTAAAATATACTACAGAATTTAATTTCTATCTTTGACAGAATTGGCTGCGGCCTGGACAACCTGAAGTGGAGGCGAGTTTCTGAGATTCTGAAGGAGGTTTTTGAACATTCAAGGATTTTAATCAGTGTCTATAGCCTCCCTGAGAAAACCAAGGCCACAGTGATGAGAGCGTAAATACAACTACTATTATACTGCAGTTTATTTATTTAGTTTTTATTTTTTTGTTTCATTTTCAAAAATAATAACTGTAAACAACAATAGTTTACAAGATCAGAATTTTTTAATGTTGTGTTTTCTGTTAAATTCAGATTGCCTGAAACACTCCCCCCTGCTGCCCAGCGGTCAGAAGGCACTTGGAGAATCAGTTATGTTTGTGGGGACCTGTTCTCCTGCCCCCGGGACGAGTCCTTGGCCCACTGCATCAGTGAGGACTGCCGCATGGGGGCAGGCATTGCTGTCATGTTCAAGAAGAAGTTTGGTGGAGTGGAAGAATTAAAGGGACAGAGTGAGTCATTCTTTTCTAGGATAATAGTCATGTTAGAATGTTGTTACCTGATCAAAAACAAACCTGGAGTAGTGTTTTCTTTCCTTTACACATGTTTTAGTAACACTTCACTGTTAGTCTGGCTACATTTCCAAAGCTTAAATTGCTCTATTCCACCTTGTGATGTCATGAAGAGGTAGTTTTCAAGTTAACAGCTACCTAAGCAAAAGGTGAATTTTGTGCAGTAGAGATTGGCTAATCCAGGTCTGAATTTATGAAATTATTCTAAGGGTATCTGAGGGTATATGGAGTTTAAAAATGTTAAACACCTCATACCACATGATGTCACAAAGTATCACAAAGTGGAAGAGTGTTTTTTGTTTTGAGAGAGCTCCTAAATATGCAGGGTTTGTGTGTTAACCATGTATAAATCAAACAAAACACAACTCCAATGTTTCTGATGGGGAAACATTTAAAACATTTATACAAAGATCAGAAAATGCCATAATATGAGCCCTTTAATTTCTAAAACTTAAACTCCTTGTTGGCCATTATTTTGTTGAAACAGAGAAGCAGGTGGGACAGTGCGCTGTACTGAAAAGAGGCAGTCGCTTTGTGTACTATCTGGTAGGTTCCCAAACTTTTTAGGACAATTTTTCATTTATAATAATTTCAAGATTACAGGATTATGTATTTATTACATATTGCATAGTACTTTGTGTTATTTGACCAAATTTCACTAATGTATACTCTATAGAGTAGAGATCTATAAAAAAAATCACTGAATCACAAAACGGGACATATTAGAGACGATAACTTATTTTGTTGTTTTCACCTCAATAGCAATGAAACAGTTTGAACTTTAACCTATGACATGTCTGTAGATTACAAAGAAAATATACAACCACAAACCAACATATGACAGTCTGAAAAAGAGCTTGGAAGATATGAAGTCTCATTGTCTTATGAATGCAGTATCCAAAGTGTCAATGCCCAGGTTGGTATTATATTATTACCTGTTTTCTTTCAGTGTGTCATGTGTCATGTGAAATTATTTTGTTAAAATGTATTGCTTATTTTCTGTGTTAACAGAATTGGCTGTGGCCTAGACAGACTAGAGTGGAAACGTGTTTCTGAGATTCTGAAGGAGGTTTTTGAACATTCGGATATTTCAGTCACTGTCTACAGCCTCGAGTCAGTCCCAGCCACTAAGCAGACTCAGCAGCTGCTTAGGGGGAAAAGGCCACTAGAGGGTCAGAAAGATGATGGTAAAGGGTTTTTTTGGGAAACTAAATGGCGCTCTGCTTCCCCGGGGAAAACCAAGACCGCTTAACAAAATGTGGAAAAAAAAGCACTTGCAACTTTATTTTCATGTAATGTTAGATCAATGTTCTGCTATTTTAAATATGTTAAAGTTATAATTTAAAATAGCTTTTTGTTTTCTATTAAACTTGATGTCTGTATAATGGTGCATATTGAGTAAAATGCATTCATTTCTAATTGAGTTTACATGTGTGGACTGGGTAAATATTAAATTGGACACTCAGTGTAGCCGCTGAATTTGTTTAGCATTGTGCATTGGATTATTGATCTGTGCACTTTGTACCTAAAAGCAGCTGGGACACAATAGCGGCTCCAGATGTCACCAGCCCGTTTGACACCACAAAGTCACGCAGTGTATGGGAAATCCCCCTTTTACTCAATGGGGGGCGTTATGTAATCACCGCCAAGAAGCGCACAGAGACAATCACTTTTTGACTCAAATTGTTGCATTCCGTTAAAATAAAATTGTACTAGCAGTAAGTTACCTATACACTTTGTGCTACAGTTATCAATGGGCTTATTCATGAGGATTACGCATAAGGCGAGCTGCTCATTCTTATCCGACTCAACCTGGCTCCAAGAAGCACCACAGCATCACTGCAACAACCAGCCTCCGCTCTCCTCCCCCTCCCCCTGCCCCCTCCCTGACAGGCAATTAGGCTTCACACACTGCAGTAAGAGGACCTATCCCATCTTAGCTGCATCGAGCACAAAGATCCCATCCTCCCAAACCCCCACGACACGCGTTTCAACTCCTGCCCAAATACGCGCCCCGCCTGTCTCATATTTGCGTGCATGTCCCACTGCGGCGCACCGATGTCCCTTCACTTTCACCCACGCAGCGTCTCCCTCTCCTTTCAGCCGGTCCCTCCTTTGCTGCTTCGCACGACAAAAACGCACAGCTCAGCTTTTTTTCCCTGCAAGCACTTAGGGCAAAAAATAGCGATGGGGGGTGAACCAGTGATGGGTTGGGCGGGAAGGGTACTGGTGCATCACAGTACTGGACACCTTCCAATTAAAAAAGAGAGCTTATGTTATTGAAGAGCGCTTTGGCCAATCAGGAGCCTGTGCAGGGAGAAGCACCAGAAAAAAAGACGAGTTGGAGAGAGTGGACAAGGAAAAAACTGCAGATTGTGTGTGTAGTTTTATCCCTCCCCTGAGCGGATCTTTATCAATTTGGCAACTTGAGTCTTGGTGTGTATGCGACTGGCGCGTGTCTGTGCGCTTGAATGTGGCTGAGTTAACAAAAAGGGCATAATACAAGGTGTGTCTCCAGGAAGCTGTGATTTAGTCCTGAATTTTGCATTTCTCAAACTGGAAATAACCTAAAAAGTAAGAGGATTTCATTCTTATTTTCTCTCTATCTCAAAGTGTCTTGGCGTCAGAAGGACGGGGGGAAAAGCTCGGTGCACCGCAAAGAACATCCTGCTCAGAAAGGTAAGCGCTGTAAAGAAGTTGCTCCTTAAATGGCTTAAACGTTCGCCTCTGTGCACATTATGTTTAAAATCCACTTTGGCAAATTTTGTAGCGGGTTCTGCTGCGTGAAAGTGAGTTGTTGAAAGAGCCAGAGGTGGAAGGAGAGCGGAAGGGAGGGGGAGGTTAGTGCGGGACTCCCTGATGCTTCTAGGCAAGTTTCTGTGCACACGATTCTCCAGTGCTGCAGTATCCCATTACATCTCTGTTCAGCATCCGGCCATGGGGGCAAGTTTCATAACACAACCATCTGTAATCTCTCACAAACAACTCACCAAAACCTTCTTTATACGAGAAAAAGTTTGTTTCTTGCTTAGGGTTAAAATGTTTTGAGGTCTATGGTTAAAATATCTTGCCTGATTTCATAAGCCTACTAGATTGTGCAGCGGGTATCTTGTCCTCCTCTTGTTTTGCCTATAAGGCTTTGGGGACTTTATAAAGCTCAGCAGTCCTATGTCTTGATTAGTCCAACTGGGTATAATTATTGCACCCACGGTATACAGCATTTTAAAATGAAAGCAAAGATTAAGCATGTTGTTGTAAATGACAATAATAACTGAAAACTGAGCAGCGGTGAATTTCACACTTTAATCACGCTCTGATTTCACTGACCACTAATCTGACCTTCATAACTCCGTAAATAAGGTGTTAAATCCGTCCAGTAGTGGGCGCTGTGTCTTCTCCTGTATTCAAGGCTCACTTGCCTAATATTCGTGTGCTGCAAAATGGAAGGATGTAACTTATCTTGGCACAAGTAGTAAAATGTCCTTTTCATTATTTAATATTGTATATTAGAATTGACATTTAAATGAGATTTCCGTCTGTGAACGGAAGACAGTGGTTACAGTGTTACTTGGAGAAGCTTCTTCAGCACCATGGACAGAGCACATAGACTAAACTGTATTGATAAGGCTCACACTTGATATGTAACATATTAAACGTATTTAAATTGACATTTTCATATTGTGTGTGCTCTCTGCCAACCCTCCCACTGCTCCAACCATAGACATGAGGAAAACATTCTTCATTATTAATGCTCCTGGTCTTGTGTAGCACCACGCAGCTTAAAGAACCCTCTTTAAAGCAGTTCACATAATATTAGAGCCATTCTGCTTTGGATACTCCTAGAATAACTTGGTGACAATATATTTGGTGACCACAGTCATTCTGGGACAATTGTGTTTGCTTGTTTAGAGGCAGAACTTGTTTGTTTATGCTTATGTATTTCATAATGAGTTTGTGCAGTTGGTAATTTAACAAAGAAATACTACTAACACTGTTGATAAAATACATTTGGTTCTTTAAAAATAGTCGTCTGTAATATATCGGTTCTTGTCAGATTGTTGCATTATTGCATTGTGAGCCAAGTATCATCTTGAATCAAGATGTAGCCTAATTTTAGTACCTGTGCAGACTATTACCTTATCCTCTAACCCACTGTGCAGGTGTGATGATAAAAATATGAATGATTCTTGTCCACCCATAACAGTGGAAGCGGATCTGAAGTACTGGATGAGATTCTGAGACACATAATAAGTACTGCTTATACAGTTATATCCCATGCTGTGACAGAAAGCTTTGTTTCATGTCATGGTTGAAGGAAACCCGAGAAATATCTCTGTGTGATCCAGCTGTCGCACTGAGAAGCCTATTCTGATGGAGATGATCACAAACCTCAGTCTTAATGACAATCGGAAATGAGCCCCCTCGTGGTTAACCACCCCTCATTATGGCACAAGTGCAGTAAGAGTGTGCCAAGATTGTTTTCCTCTGAGTTTTCTAGATGTAAACTTGATGGAGTTGATTATGAAAATCTCCAGCTGAAATATTTAAATATTTCGGATGTACAGTAATGCCCGTACTGTCTTATTTAACTTTGCTGGAGGAGCTGTGTTGGAGCAGAGCAGATGCGAGCCTTGTCATTGCTCATCCTGAGTGTGACACTCCCAGTCCCGGCCGGAGGAGCACATGGGCCGCTGTAAATGATGGTGTTGCTAACACGCCGGAGCAGCAGCGGCTGTCATTCTGAAATATTACAGTTTGTAACAATGCCCAAACTCGTCCTGTCAGGGAGCTGTAAAACTCCAACTAAGTGCGGCACAAACTCTGATACTTCCAATTGGAAGTTTTCTAGGTTACACTGAAAACTTGGAGGACATTGCAGATGTTTTAAGATAGCAGATACATTTGGAAACACAAAATGACTCTGGATAAATGGTGTGTTGCTCTGCTGTGTCAGTGTTCAGAGC
>KN490549.1:42010-75928 GCA_000787155.1 Scartelaos histophorus
GAACAAGGGCATTGAGTCAAACTGCTAGAAAAGGATCTAGAGGAGAACAAGGCTGTCTGTATCTGAGCCAATGTGTTTGAGGAAGCCAATTAACTAGACTACCATAATTATTGCTATCTCCGTGCTTCCTCTGGAGTTTATTGTAGTAGAAAAGTGTGGTGAACAATAGATATAGAAATGACAGGACAAAGGCACATGCAGAAATAGTGATGGGAAAGGAGCGGAACAAAAGTGAGCAGCAGCGAGGTGAGCATGGAGCAGAGATTGTCAACGGCAGAATGGGAGAGAGTGGGTGTGCATTGCGAGCTCCGAGCACTGCAGTACATTGCAGTGCCCAGCCCCCGCTGTTCTGTGCTCACCATCCGCGCGTATGCACTGAAAAGACCCCCGCAGCAGCAGCCCAGCACTGCACAGAGGGCTGTCTCCTTCGGCAACACTCACATTTTGACCCGCACTTGTGGTCACTGGATATCCGATTTTACACTGACACTATTTAATGCATGGATGCTTGGTGACGGTAACCAAAATAGAGGAGCAGTGCTTTTTGTGAGAGGGGGTGTAGTCATTCCATGCTGCCTGCAGACTATATTAGCGTGTATGGTTCACTTTACAAATACTAACTAAATGATCCCTCCCAATGATTTCCCCATTAGGAGCATCTGCATCTGTGTTTGCTTTGCTTTAGAGGTAGCACTTTACAAACATGATCATTGAAGTGACAATAGGACGTCAAACAACATGTGCTTGACATAGCTGGTGTTTGCACACTTGGGGTTTTGCATTTCATTGATGACACTCTGTACGGCAAATACAACATAATGATTCCTCACATTAGCTGCAAGCTTGTCGTCAGGAGTCCGATGAAATGAAAGAGAGCGCGCGGTTCATCTATGTATGGAGACCGCCAGTGTACTGCGAGTATGCATGAATGAGTCACTCAGGGCAGCCTTGCACTAAGTTGGATTAATTATAAAGCATTTGAATGAGCGCGTTACAAACACACCGTCACAAGCATGCAGATGTGAAATTAGTCTTAATCAAGGGGGAGCTGTAGGAAAGAGTTAAGCTTATTTCTGCTCTCATAAACAGTTGCTACATTTCCACCCCAGTGCAAGCTCGCCTGAGGGCTGAGCCGGTCAACATGAGACTTTCCATAGTACTATCTTCTCGCCTTTCGCTGTAGTTTGCTGATGTAGCTGATTCGCACATATAGAGGTATAGTATATATAGTGTAAGATAGTGTAGTGAACTCACTCCCCTCATCATCTGACACGATGTGATTCTTATTCTCTATAAGGTCCAAAGCAGAGAATCAATTACATATAACCACTGACACGTTGAGATCTTCAGATTCCCTTAGAACCTCTATCCTCAGTGACATATATTATAGAGGGGCAAGTATAAATAGTGAATAAATAACATATATTGTGCAAAATATTACTGGGCCATATTTGGGCTGTTGATACATTTATTGTATATATGGGGATTATATTAAATTTTGAATAATATTGTGATATAATTGCATGTGAACTGGAGCTGATGTTTCTCTCAATTGTGAAGGGAGGGAAGATCATGGCTAATAGTTACCGCAAAAGCCTAGAGCGACTTAAACATTGACTGTGATTCTGCAGAGTCTAAAAACGCTATTAAAGAGATCATGATGCGCAGTGGAACAGAACATATAGCTATAACTTAAATAGCTTAAAACTACATAAAAACCACTGTTAAGCATTCCTAGTTATCAGCCATTCAATAGGGCAAATTTATTCTATTTCATGATAAAAATGTGACTATATCGCCTCCTCTGCCTAATGCAAAACATGTCCTGAGATAGACTATATATAGTATGGAATATTGACAACTAAAATCTGAGGCTTTCAAATTGTACATGTGTTTGTATTTGGTAGTAAATTTGCAGGTAGTGGCGGTCACCAGTGGAGCATGGGAGCATGGCGGAGCTGTGGTGGGGGATTGGAGTGCTGCATTGAGCTGCATAATTAATGTGAAGAGGGAGGAGTCGGGGGCGGAGCTAAGTTGCTCATAGAGACACGCCGCTGCAACGCTGTCAGGACAAGAGACGGCATCTCACACAATGACGAGCAGCGATGCTTGATGCAAATAAAGGATTGAGGTGCAACAGCTCTTTCGTTTCAGGACGCCCCCTCTCAACCTTTCTTTACCTCTGTCTCTCTCTCTCTCTCTTTAACTTTCAACCTCCCTGCATATATCTTGACCTTTCTCTCTTCGCATCTCTCTATAATCTTACATTCTCTCCTCTTTTTCCTTCTGCTTTTTTCCTCTCACTACCCATCTATCCATCATTATCAACCTCTCTCTCACTCCCTCTCTGCCTCTTAATCTTTAATCACATTCACAATCACATTTTGATAGAAGAAAAGGGCTTGGTAGTATTGTTCAAATGATCTAATTTTGATTAGTTTTAGTATATTGATCTGTATTTGAATATCTTTCTTTCTCTTCCCTTAGCCCTGTATGGATCTTTTTCATCCTCTTTCACCTTTCTCATCCATTATTCTCTCTATTTCTCTCTTATTCCTCTCTAACTCTACCATTCTCCCTATTTTTGTGTCTCTCTCTACCCCTCTTTCTCCCTCTTTCTTACTTTCTTTTTCTCTTTCGACCCTTTCTCTTCTCTCTTCCTCTTCCTCCATTCTTTCTCTTATCTTCTTTCTTTCTCTCCTAATTATAATCTCTTCTCACTGCTTTTCTCTCGCCGCAGACCTTTTCCACTCTCTACCTCTTTTCCACTTCCCACTCTCTCTTCATCTTTCTCTCTACACCACTCTTTCTTCCTCCCTCCTTGTCTCTCTTTCTCTTCCTTTTTCTCTCTCTACCTCTTAATCTTTAATCACATTCACAATCACAGTTTGATAGAAGAAAAGGGCTAGTTTAGTTAGTTTTAGTATATTGATCTGTATTAGAACTTTTTGATCTTTTTCATCCTCTCTTTCTCTCTTTCACTGTGTCATACCCTTTCTCATCCATTATTCTCTCTATCTCTCTCTTATTCCTCTCTAACTCTACCATTCTCCCTATTTTTGTGTCTCTCTTCCCCTCTTTCTCCATCTTTCTTACTTTCTTTTTCTCTTTTGACCCTTTCTCTTCTCTCTTCCTCCATTCTTTCTCTCCTAATTATAATATCTCTCTATCTCTCTCTCTATGCCTCTGTTGCTACTCTTCTCACTGCTTTTGTCTCTCTACGTCTTTTTCACTTCCTACTCTCTCTTCATCTTTCTCTCTACATTCTTTCTTCCTCCCTCCTTGTCTCTTGCCCCAACTCCTTCCCTCTTTCTCTTCCTTTTTCTCTCTCTCCCTCGTCTTCACCCCATTCTGTCTCACACTCTCTTCCTCTGTCTCTTTCCTCTTTTCCACTCCAGTCTCTACCCACGTTCTCCCTTCACCTCTTTCTCTCTAACCCCTCTGTCTCGCTCTCTCCATCCCTCCCTGCCCCATCTTGTTTCTCTCTCTACCTCTTCTTCACCCTCTTTCTTGCTTTCTTTTTGTCTTTTGACCCTTTCTCTTCTCTCTTCCTCCATTCTTTCTCTCCTAATTATAATCTCTCCATCTCTCTCTCTATGCCTCTGTCGCTACTCTTCTCACTGCTTTTCTCTCGCTGTAGACCTTTTGCACTCTCTACCTCTTTTCCACTTCCTATTCTCTCTTCGTCTTTCTCTCTACACTTTCTTCCTCCCTCCTTGTCTCTTGCCCCAACTCCGTCCCTCTTTGTCTTCCTTTTTCTCTCTCTACCTCGTCTTCACCCCATTCTGTCCCACGCTCTCTTCCTCTGTCCTACATATCCTACCTATATTCTCTCTTTCCCCTTTTCTACTCTCCAGTCTCTACCCACGTTCTCCCTTCACCTCTTTCTCTCTAACCCCTCTGTCTCGCTCTCTCCATCCCTCCCTGCCCCATCTTGTTTCTCTCTCTACCTCTTCTTCACCCCATTCTGTCTCACACTCTCTTTCTCTGTCTCTTTCCCCTTTTCCACTCTCCAGTCTCTACCCATGTTCTCCCTTCACCTCTTTCTCTCTAGCCCCTCTCTCCATGCCCCATCTTGTTTCTCTCTCTACCTCTTCTTCACCCCTCTCTTTCTCTCTCCACCTCTTCCTCCCTCCCTAAGTCTCTCTCTCCCCATCCATCTGCTCCCCTCGGCCCTCAAAGCCAATCCCTCATCTCGGCCAAATGCCTCACTGCTGTGGGCTGGCTGCATGGCTCAGTTAAACATTCAATTTGGACACACCGGCACTCCTCGTATGACACATCTGCTGCTATACCCCGTCTACAGGGCTCCAAAGCAGGGTCCAAGGAGTGTAATCTAAAGGAGACCAATATATTTTTAGGACTTGAATTACCTGATTTCTCTGTTGTACGCTTTTGTAGTTGCAGTAAAATTGTTTTGACACGCTTCGAAAGGGATGGGCGGTCTTACAAGACACCTGCTGGTACTGTATTTCATGGGTTTTAACATTGTTACCGCCTTCCTCTATGTTAGTGGTGTAATCTTTTCACAATCAAATGAAAAAATAAAACAATCCGATCCTGTGGTTTAGATCTGAACAAACATGCTCTGAAATGTGATTCTTGTATTACTTTGTAATTTCATATTTTTGTAATTTTTTTGTATGTGTGTAAAATGTGAACTTTCAACAAAATTCTAAAATTCTGACATTGCTTGTCAGAAAATTTATACCCGGCTCATTCATTTATGTCTTTTACAGTGGATATAGAGAAGTCAAGTGTTTTGACATAGACTCTTAAAGGGGGGACTAGATTCCTCTGCCTAAAATGAACTCAGTAGGAGTTAGTTTGTGGCTGCACTTTGATTTAAAAAAATTAGAAAAGAAAAGAAATTAAAAAGAAGTGTAGAAGCTTGTTCATTTCATATAGATTTAACACCAAAATGTCCCCGGCGTCCATTACGGAGAATATGTTGCCTCCAAATAGATAGAAAATATCAAAAAATATATATTGCAATACACATTTTTTCTTCAGGTCCCAGGAGAATAGATATTTTCCTCAAATTGTTCAGCCTCAGCAACCGATGTACTTACAAGTGAGTAAAATTCTGATTGAAACTAGTCTTGTCTCCTGTCAGCATTTATGAACACCATTCCTTAACTGGTGACTGCTCTGCTCCGGTTCTACCCTTGTCACCTCATCTCGACGACAGCTCAATGTGATATATTTTGTTGAATCTTGCCCGTAGCCTTGCGCTTTGAAGTTCAACGCTCAGCAAGTTTGAGGCAAAAAAAAAGCCATAGTGCGTTGTGTCCTTCCAACATTTATTGTCATCTGTTTTCTTCTCTACTCTGAGCAGGAGCACAGCAGTCTTTGATCAGATGTCTCTGCCAAAAGCCACACAGAGACGAAAAGCAGCGGTGTATTGACTGCAAGCTTTTCTGTATACAGCTGTGGATGTGGCGACAGACGAAAAACATCAAACCCCAAAACTCCTGAATGACAATGCCTCACTCATTGGATCAATCATTGTAATGAATGTAAAATCAAGTCTCAAGGGGCTACGAGCCAGTTTAGGTTTTGTGCCAGTTTCAGCTATGGTTCATTTCCCATCATCTGTTTTGAGTTTGTTTGCCAGTTAGATTGGTTCTATCTAACAATCTAACCAATTTATCTTTGAGCTGAACACGGTCATAATCTTGTTCCTAATCTTGGTAAATACAGAGAGAAAATAATGTTTTATGTATTTTACCAGGAAATTCTGAGTTACAGTTGAGTTAGTTTTGGTCCATGAGGGGCCAGGGCTACTACATGCTTTTAATTATAAGAGAAAAAGATGAAAAAATACGTGATTTTCACACTGAAAGGCCACGACCAGAGTAGTTGGAAAGAATACTGAAAGTTTATTTAGTTACAGAATATCTAATATATTATAAAAAAATATAATAATTTATGTTACAAATGACCAGTTTGAAGCTATAACTAGGTGATCATGCAATGGAAAGATATCAGATAAAGTTTGGTTCAGCACTTAACTTATTAAATGCTAAAAATATTGTACACATTATATAATTTGATGTCAGGCTTCCATGTTATTACCCTTGTGGAATACAGATTCTCAGCATATTTTGTGCCAACATTTCATCTAAATTATTGCTCCTCAGTTGGTCTAGCGACGTTTTTCTTGCTATTCTTTAACGACTGAAAAAGAATCTGCCAGCGCAGGAGAACTGCACAAAGGCTCATTAATATATTTTTGTGTGCGCAGAAATAGCTATGAAGACAGGTTGGTTTTTGGGGATAATTCCTTCAGCAGTCCCCATAGACTTGACTCTGTGCTCATTCGCCAGTTAGACCTCGCAATAATAAATCTACAAAAATATGTTTTCCATTCTTGAGAAAACCTTCACCCTTGAATGCACAATGAGCCTTCTTTGCTGCTTTTTAAACCAGATATTATGCACGCAGACCTATGCTGATAAAAGGGATGGAGTTTCACAGATTTGCGAGTAGGAGTTGGGCGTGAAGGTTGAGCTCTATTCTCTTTCAGGTTTGGAGGCCACTGTGGAGGCGAAGGACATACAGAGATACAATGAAATGGAAATATCATTCAGATATGTTTTTGTGTTTTGTTTGCTCTTGATAGTTTTCTTTAAAAGTGCACTTACTAACTTTTGTGGGCCCACCAACTGATTATCTCCATAGATGTTATTGCTTTGAAGATGACCCCGCCTTGCAAAAGTTATAGGTCAGATCTGTGGAGAGCTCTGCAGAGGAAGTAACAAAAAACAAATGGAAAAATTGTATAAAATAAGTACTTTAATTAGCAGGAAAATAAAAGGTAAAACATTCAACATAAGGGTATTTAAAATATTTACAGAAAATTTGTACAAAGAAAGCTAAGTATACAATGAAGAGCTAAACAAACAGTCATCACATTGACAGAATTGAGAGACACATACAATTAGCACATTAAATACAAAACTAGTGCCTCTTTTTCCCCCGAGTCAAGCACAAAGACTTGACAGAGACACATCAACAAAATGGCAGACAGTCACAAAGGCCAGCAGCCCGAACCAATGAGGGGAATCAACTTAAATAGGGGGAGGAGGCTGCAGATTGGCCAGGCGTAGGAGTGCCCCACTAATCAGGGACCGGGCTCTCACAGCAGGATCGGGACAGCCAAAATTAAAAGACAAAAGTGAAGGAACTGGAGGGCTGGGGCTGTAACAACTGCAAAAAACATCTCTCTACAGATCTGAGCTGTAATCGAAGATACACAAGTTTAATGTCATACTGTGGAGTATTCCAGGATAAACAGGTGATGGACCTTCAAAATGACATTGTGCATTATATTAGCAATTTACAGAGAGAAGGACTGTGCAGTTAACTGAATGTAGAATCATTGTATCAGTAATCATTAAAAAAATTCATTAGATTGGGGCTTTTAAATGGTGAAGTCAGTAACTGGTCAGTAAAAGCAGTGGTTTGGTTCAGATTGAGGCGGGCATAAAAAAGACTGCATAATCTCTTTCTTATAGTCTAATTTGCTTGATTATCAATTTTGTAATGTTCAACAGCAATTTTTTCTTAATTTCAAAGCATTGAAAAGGTCATGTGACTGTTTTCTTTGAGAATGTAAGGGTTGTGTGGGTTCCTGCAAGTGCTATATCATATTTCATAATGATAATTAAATGCTGCGAGGCTGATCAGTGTTTGGGATGCAAGTGTGAGCCATTAAAACACAGAAGTGAGCACTGTGCTGCGGTAATAAACGTCACAGGAGATGCAATGTGTACAGAAGCGATATCCCCAGTATCAGTATTTTAGCATCTAATTATGGCCCTTCATAACCACGCCCCTTCCATACCTCACATTGCAAAATTACCGTTTCCTCACTACTTGAGTTTATTTGTCCTGTCCTTTGTATTGTGAAGTATCTGAGAAGCACTATATAAAACAGATTTATTATTTTTATTGTTAATTATATAACTTGTTCCAATTAAGTTTTGGTGTGCAGCCCATAAAGGAAAAAAAAACAAAAAACAACTGGTCTTCCATTGGGAACTCGATAGAATGTCATTATTTCTTCAGCCATAGTTGTAAAGAGTCTGAGTGGTTGAATTTAAAATACAATAAAAACAAAGCAATACTAAATAATATGATTTATTTTGTAGGTATCCAGATAAGGCAGTGTGTGAAGGCTGATTCAGTCCTAAGCTGACAGGTGTTTTCATGGTGCCCTCTGGAGAATGACACGGATTTGCCAAAGTGAGACATAAGTTTACTGATCAATTTATTACATTTTAGACCTTAACCTGTATAGTATTGTCCTCTTGTTCTGCTCTTTTAGCTGCAGCTGAAAACTTCACTGTATTCATCAAAAACAGTGATGTATACAAAATTCAAATTCAAATTATCTCTCTCAAATAAAAATAAATAATGCAAACAAACCCTTTTTCATAATTTTGTACATAATAGTTGAATTTTCCAAGCAATGTAGCTACAAATAATCTCCAACTGTCTTCCCTTATAATAAGCGATTGATGTTTAAAGCTGCGGCACGGTGGCTGAGTGGCAACACTCATGCCTCACAGCAAGAAGGTTGCGGGTTCGATCCCCGGGTCGCCCGGGCCTTTCTGTGTGGAGTTTGCATGTTTCCTCCCCGTGTCTGGATGGGTTTCCTCCGGGTACTCCGGTTTCCCCCATCAACCAAAAACATGCAACACCCTATGAACAGTGTCACTGTATTCATCAAAAACAGTGATGTATACAAAATTCAAATTCAAATTATCTCTCTCAAATAAAAATAAATAATGCAAACAAACCCTTTTTCATACTTTTGTACAGTGTTAATAGTTGAATTTTCTCAAAGAATTAATGACACTTTTCCAAGCAATGTAGCTACAAATAATCTCCAACTGTCTTCCCTTATAATAAGCGACTGATGTTTAAAGCTATTAAAGGTAATTTAACCTTGCTTAGCTGGTGGGAAAGTACCTAAGCTCCATAAAACTGATCCGTGAAAGCTCATTTTTAAAACATTCCATTTGAAATGAAGGAAGTTAATAATAGATGTTTTTATTACTTTAAACTCATCAGAATATGTCAATGTTTCAATGGTAAAAAAAATATCAATATCTATCTGTGCCCACAAGGAGGATCAAGGGTCCAAGGAAGGGGCCAAAAAGGTTTGCTCTGTGTCCATATTTGGGACTCCACACCATCCATAAGAAAGTTAAGAATAGTATGAGCTCGGTCATTCTCTCAAATATTCAGGTTCAGCATAGTGTGAGATTGCTGTGAGAAATGAACATTCTCTCATATATTCAGGTTCAGCAGTTAGTTTGTAAATATCTGCTTGGAGTAAATAGATCTTGAACCAAAAAAAATCCATAAATAAATAAATTGAGCAGCAAATAAATTTGCACCCCCCTTAATAAAGATACACAATATTTGACAACTGATTTAGAATCTATAATGATGCACATTTTCAGCTTCCTAGCCCTATTTTTTATGAAGTTATGATCTTTTAAAAATACTTTAAGGTTTCAGAAAAAATTTACATGGCCCCAAAATTTCAACAGGCCATAATTCAGTATCAACTGAAGGGATTGAGCTAAAATTTTAGATTTTTTCACTTGGTTATTTTAGAATTTTTTTTCAGCCAAATCCCAAGTAGCTCATAGGGGAGATTCCTTGAAAACAGCTGATTTCATATGGATGAACCCTTCACTCAAAGTGCACTTTGCATTTCACACATAATATGCATAGGCTCATTCATGCTGCAGACACAGGCAGCAAAGGAAGTGAAGTGTCTGGAGAGTCAACTGTCCCTGATAATTATCTCATTGTAACATGAGCCACATAATTCTGAGGAGAAAAACACAAAATAAATGTTTTCTTGAGAAAAGAGATGTATACATTTTCTCCCACTTGATGGTTGGCGGTTCTATTACATCTATCATTCAGCATTGTGTACTGTCATTGTAAATTGTGCTGTTGGGTAAGACACATCACCTACTTTGCCTGTATGGAGAGGCTTTTGGGTTATTGATGTCTCTATCAGACATATGGTTTAACATAACATGGTTTTCACAATATGTTGTTTTTTTGTATTTCAAATCTTTTTATTAACATTTTGTATACATAAACGGTGAGAATAACATCGCCTATAAAACAGATTTTCCCATATGGCATCAACAATTCAGAATATATATTCTTTATAACCTATGTGATAATTTAACATTATTTTACAAAAAAGGCACTTTTTTTGTCCTTAACAGCTCCACTATAAGTGTTAAAATATGTCTTATAAATATCAGAGGTAATAATAATAAGAACAGAATAGTCTAGTATTGTATTTTTAAACATAGAGTAGGTTAATTAGGCCCAAATTGATTAAAACTCTATATATTTTGCAATATGTTATGTCGGTTCTGAATGTTCATCGTACAATCTGACACATCAGAAAGTATTGGGAAGTAAAAAGACAGGTGGGATTTGGGAGGGAGATGCTGTCCCATACTTGGCAGCTCAAAAATGCAGTGTCGAGTTAGTAGATATTTGCCAAATATTTGCTTTTGATTCATTTGTTTGTCAGCGTCATGTGGAGTCATGCTGTTGTTATGGAGACAAAACATAGTTAAAATGTGCAAGGTCGTTACTGGGATAGTCTGAAAAGAAGAAGCATTTTGTACAAAATCATCTTTTCTTTTTGATGGTACGTTTCCAAAGCTTCCCATAGCAGCGTCACTAACACAACATGTATTTGGTTAAACTCTAAGCCCAGTGATATAATTGCCAACACCAAGTTTAAAATTATGGCATTTAATCGTGGACATTTAAAAGTGGTAATATTTATTTCATCAAAACTTGGTTTAGAAATTTATTATTATTTAAAAAAAAAAAACTATCAGCTTAAGAAATAGAAGAAACCTATTTGTAGAAATATTACTTCTACTGTGTTTCTTTCATGATTGGACCCAATAGAGAAACTTGTTTTGTTCATTTCACCCTTCGTAATTTTGTAGCCTTAGAAATCTGTTAATTGCATCCACCAAAATTGTGATTTTGACTGAATTGCACTGATTCTTTTGGCTTTATCCCAGGATACTTACTTTGGTTGAGACCCAATCTGGACTGTTCACTCAGCAAGCCACTTCAGCGCTGCTGAAAAGAACACATGGAGTCGTGTGAGTGGCAGGTCACTTGTGTCGGTTTGTAAAACTAAAAGTCCTCTTCTGCAGCCTGCCTCTTGGCTTACTTACTCTGACCATTGTGTTGGTGCCATTCCCAAAATACTACTCCTCAACTTTGTATTCAGCCTCTGTAGCATGTGTCAGGCTGCCAGCGTCTGCTCCCAACTCCT
The DNA here is from genome assembly GCA_000787155.1 of Scartelaos histophorus. Taxonomy (NCBI): domain Eukaryota; kingdom Metazoa; phylum Chordata; class Actinopteri; order Gobiiformes; family Gobiidae; genus Scartelaos; species Scartelaos histophorus. The sequence goes on from KN490549.1 coordinate 53,361, forward strand.
CGCCTGCAGCAAGGTATGCATATGTTTGAATGTCCATGTAGGAGTTCGCTTGAAGCCCTGTCACAAAGAAGTTATTGACCTTACGACAAATTGGTCCTCAAGAAAAGAGCTGTTGCAGAATCCATTTTCCTTTATGAATAAGATATAATAGTTTCCAAAGAAGATGTGACATGCATTGTACTGCTGTGTATTGATCAACATAATTGCCACTATCTCCATTGTTCAGATCCACTCAGAGAATTGTCATCTGGAGAGCTGCCGTTGCTATCTTCATTTGTATCTCAAGAGTTTTGCCTCAGTCTGTTCCCCAGGCTTGATGATACAGCACAGTTTAATAAGAAAGCTCAGTGTGGCTGCAGCGCTAATTGCCCACAGCTAGAATGGAGATGTGTAATTGTTATCTGACAGCTCAGGAGGAAAAATAGGTAAACAAAACAAAGGGCAAAAAAACACTGCCCTTGTACGAGGCGTGATTAGCATAGTCACGATACTAACATTTCGATATCAATACTACAATGACAATAAAACACTTACACTAGGTATTTTCCTATGTGGTCTTATACATGGTGTGATACATTGAGTGATTATTATTGCTATGGAGACACTGTGTAAGGAAAAAAATTAAACTGCAGTTTTTCTTCCAAATTGTGATAAGATTCAGTGGTTCACTTTTAAAATTGTAAGCAGTGTCCAAATCTTCAACTTATCCTAGAGAGAAATAGGAACATCTTAACTTATACAAGAACCATATGCATGTTTTAGAGGTCTGAATTACAGTGTTAATATTATAGGAGAGGATATTTTGTTGTTTGCAGAGGACAATATGTGGATTGCCATTCACACTGGATATTATTACAATTAAACCTGCAGTCCTTAGATTGATGGGTAGCTAATTACGCCCTTAAGGATATTTCCGTCCGTTCCTCTGCATTTGACCCTCCTTCAGTCAATACGCCGTTGAGCCAGACTGTCGGGAGCAGTGGGAAATTACAAGAACCCCTGTGAATCTGGCTTCAGGATCTCACAAGTACCTGGAGGACCTCTGAATGTGGTTGAAGAATAAACATACTTTTCCTTTAAGGGTGAATATGTAACCTTTCTGGAGGAAGGTATGTCACTGGCTTGATATTGCATTGGCTAAAATACAGTATGAATCTTGCATTTATTCAATTATAGCTATTTATTGGTTTAAAAAACACATAATTACTCTAAATCATCTGTTTGTCTCTGTGGAGATTGATGCATTTCATGTCATAGTATGGATTAGGATTAATATTTCCATTGAGACAGGCAGGTGTCATGGCCTCCAGAATAGTTACCTTGTCAGTGCACCTTATTGTCTTGGATTCCAACATTAACCACATTACAATGAATACAACAACGCACATTCAGTGGCAAGAAAGATTCAATATCAACACCTTCCTAAAATAATCGCATTTTTTCCGGTTTTGCAGGAAACCCAAAAATTCCCCCCAAAATTGAAATTATGGCAAAGAAAACTTAGGCAAAAAGTGACTTAGGCGATTATTTTAGGAAGGTGACGATATATAAGAAAAATTATTACAACTTGGAAGATTCTTATGGTTCCATTATTAAAGGACACATATTATGCTATTTTAAAAATCTACGTTAGAATGTTGTTTCTTGTGTCATGTGTCGGTACAGGAAGTGCTTCACTGTGTAAACTCCACACACCTCCACTAGAATCATTTGGATAGTGTATAAAAGTGTATAAAAGTATAAAGCAGCTGTTATCTTGAACATTACCGCTTCGTGACATCACAAGGAGGAACAGACCATTTTGAGCTTTTGGTCAAACATTACTCAAACTGAAACGAAACACAAGCTCACGAGAGTCAGTTTTTAGATGATATTGGACATTTAAAAAAGAAAGTGAATGTGAGTTTATGAGGTAACACTCTGGGTCTTGCAGTGGCTTATATGGACTCTGACTCTTTAGTGGAGAGACATACAGCAAAGCGCTTTAGGCAGTACAGTGAACATGACAGCCCGTGTGACAGGGGAGTAGAGTCGCTGGAAAAAAAACACATATTCTGCCTTTTTTTCTGTGCGTTACCTAAGATATTGCTGCATAAGGCCATGTATACGTTCCTATTTCAGTACACAAAATTTCCCCATGCTCCTTTTGGATAGAATAGTGATATCCTTGCTCTTTGCTCTAAGTGTTGTGCTCCCCTGTATTCTCTGAAGTTATATAAAGCCCAATGCTGGCGACAGTGTTTCATAGCGGTGCACAGTAGCATTATCTAGGGCATGCTCAGTTTGTGCCCCATCTGAAATGCGTCAAAGCAGCTGTGAAAGCAACATTTCCCGTTTTCAAAAATGCCCTTGACACATTGGGCAGTGCGCTTTTCAAACGTGAAGAAATACACAGAGCACGCAGCGGCAAAACATCCACCCACATCCCGGAGTGAGTTAAAGCGTGCAGAGGTATTAAAGAAGGTAATGAAGAAACAGAAATGCAGCAAAATCAACAATCATAAAAACAACCTGCGCTATGAAGCTGATTCTCTTTGTATTTTGTGCCCAGACGTGCGACTTAACACAAACGTTGTCTAGTTAAGGGTGCACAGTGTTCTGGTGGTGGGTCCATCACCTGGCTGTCTCCTTGGAAATGTCGTTGCTTTGTCAGGAATTTTCCACAGCATTAAACTTATTTATCCCCCGTGGTGGTCCAACTAGGGAGAGTTATGTCAGATCTGTGGTCATTTTAGCCATATAAATAGTCGTAACTCAATACATGCAAGATAGATGAGCAGATGGCATAACTCGTACAAGAAATGTTACATAGTGCACCTTTAACATAAATATTGTGTGGTTTAAAGGCAAATGCTTGAACAAACATACAGCCAGATATGTAGTTAAAATCAGATTGCCTTTCTAAATACGCTTTAAATGTGTTTTATTGTTTATTGTGTTCATTTAGTTCTCACTCAAACTGTTGCCCTGGGACATCAGTGTCATTTGGCATCTATGGCAATATGCGGTTCCAGTTGGCCAGTTGCATGTTCGCGAGTGAATTAACAACGGAGTTACTGCCATATCTTACAGTGGTTATCTTTAGTCGGTAAATAGACAGAAAATCCCAACATACTTCTGAAATGTTGATATAGTTAGACCTTAAATATAACAGTGGGGCTTGTTCACCATACACTTTTAAGACCGGAAACATTAAAAAAGCTACCAAAATGTTGAAATTGTCTTTAAAAAGTGTTTCATTGTGGCATTAACAACAGTATCAAGGCTTTTCCTTAGTATGGAATGCATAGATGTCACGGACCAAACAGAAAAGGCGTGGACAAGGTGTAAAAAAGATAAGTTAAATTTAATAAGTTCAAAAATATAATTTAACAAAGGCTCAAATTAACAGAAATAGTCAGGCCTAACTTAAATCAAATTGAACAGAACAAACGAGAGCCCCCTAACCAGACAGAATAGGTGCTTAAATACCTGGGGACCAACCAAACTGAACATAAGAGGGGAGGAAGGGGTAAAATTCTAACTTACATTAACCAAAATGTGAAGACTAAGTCTAAATAAACAGATAAATCAAACTGTGTTGTAATTAACTTAATAAAAATAAGAATACCACAATAGATTACACTTTTAGTTTCAGTTTTCTGCTTATAAGTGCCATTTTGAGGATGCTATTTTGCAACTAAGGCAGTGATGCAAATTTTTCATCCCTCAGTCAAAAACCCGCGTGTTGTTGCCATTTCAGAGGATTGTATCATGTTCCTGCAGGTGACTTTGAGCCCGCCTCCTCCTTGCATCATATAGTGGAGATTTTATGGCATATACTATTAACCTTGACAGTGTTGCAGCATGGGACTTATTGCAGCGGAGGCAGAGTGTAGCATTAGTGATGACAAGACTGCGGCGCATATAAAACGGAATTAAAACGCTATATATGGCTCCACCAGTGTTCGTGTTTGTGTTGATAGGGGAAGCTGTGCTAAACATCACACGTCTCCTAATCTCATTATCTAATGCTGCTAAAACACTGCTTATCGATGACAAGCGCCTCTCCACTCTGAGCTGCTGTTGTCAGTCTTTATATCATGCGTTTGGTGACCTATGATTCGTCATTATGGAAACATGCCTCTAGTTTAACCCGTTTTAACCCGATATACTCTCGATTTAACAACATAATACGGCACAGTATTCCACCTGAACTCTCCCCGACCTCCCTGACTGATGAGGTAGCTTATTTTAGCTCTTGTCTCTTACTGTTGTCGTAACCCGATGCATAAAAAATGAATGTGAAGTAAATTGGATTTCAGTAGATCCTTGCTTGTTTCTGCTCAGTAACATGTTCCAATTATGTTAACTATAGTGCAAATAAGAAAACGCCATAGCTAAAATTGTGTAATATATATTTATTTAGTAACACTTCCCCTTTTTAGAAATGAGTTAAACACACATTTAGTTTTATTGGTTTATTTTTTTACTTCTATCCAGTATCCTTTTTTGTCATTTAGACAAGAAAATAGCTATTTAAAAATATAAACTATATTTATTAATGGTAATCAGCTTCTTGTTTGTAGATGACATTTTGAAGACTTTTCACCATTCATAAAATAAAATATTCTGCTTTGAACTGTTGATTGCTATAGCAACTGTGAATTTTCATTATTCTGGCAGGAGTGAATTGAAACAGGAAATATCTTAAAACACGTGGAATAAACAGGCCAAACAAGTATAACTATATCAAAATTCATAAGTCATAGCTGTGTTTTGCAATATAAATAAAGACATTTCCAGCATCTCATAAGGTTCCAATAAATTAACTCCAAAGTAACTTCAGAATCAAAGCATTACCTTTAATCTTCCTCTTCTCCTGTATATTTTCCAGTCGTTAAATAAACCAGTCATTCCACGTTCTGTGCCAATCGGGGCCGCACAGGAGAGTGTAAGGGCTCTTGTTTCATCAGGGAGGTCATCAGAGTTCAGTCTTTGGCACAAACACACAATCTCTGAGTGGAGTATTATAGGCTCTCTTCCTGTTGGAGTCTGTTCTCTCTGAGTACTCGGACTTCCCCTGCCATCCGTGGGGAAATGGATTGCTCTACATGGCCCTCAAAATAATGAAATTCTGCTGTTTGTTTTGCATAGCACAATTGTTGGTTAGTTTGCAGTATTATTAGCTGGTATGTCAAGACGACAAACTAGATGGGATTTTTTTCATGATCAATTCCAGTTGTTTAGAAACTGATGGTCAGATTTATCAGGCCTATATATGGGGCCGATTTTGATTTTTTTTCCCCCCAAAATTATGTAATTTAAATGTACTTAATAAAGACTGTAAAGACTGGTGTGTAGTCATGTTTAGTGCATTTGTCCAATCACATTTAAGCATTAAAATAAAGCTTTGTGTGTATTCTTTAGGCAGCAGATTGGCCAAAACAAAATATCAGCTTGCACGGGAGATTTAAGGCCTAAAGTGCAAATACTGGCCAATCAATGCATCAGGTTATCTCTGCAAGAAACTGTATTGTAGGTGTCAGAAAAATTCAAAATTAATAACCAGATACTAATCAATACTGAATTATAGTAGCGAAAATATGTACTTAACCCTAACCCTTTGAGCAAATATTGATTCTGAAAATTCTGAATACAGGACAATGTTGGGCCTCACCTAGAAGAAAATAAAACTGCATTAAAAATAATTCATCATCGATCAATACAAGGAACAAATCTTTTTTTTGTCATTGCCCAACTCTAACTGTGTAATCTGTCTGTTGTCCATAGCACAACATAACATCTTCAAAAGCTCTGAGTTGACAGAATTCAATTTTCTTTACAACTTGCTGTAAGTTTCACCTGAAAAACCCTGGAGCTCCCTTGTCATATCCCTGCTGTTGAGAATCCTACCTGGTGTCGGCCCGTTCCCCTTTTACCAGCCCCGAACTGATGCTCACTGCTTCATTGTGTGTCTGAAAGCAAACCTGCATTGCCTTTATGAAACTATCCATTGAATACTTTAAAATGTGACTCCCCCTTATCTCTTACACACTAGTACTGTATAATAGGATGCCTTTTACAAACGTTCTTTTCCATTTAGTCCCTTTAGTATTTTTATATTACCAAACATGAAAATTGTCAAGCTTAAACACCCATATTATGCAAAATAGTCTCTTGTGAGCTTTAGGTCGTGCTTTTATTCTATTACCTTCTCAAAACACACCTGGAGTTGTGCTTTGTTTCATTCACAACCCTTTAGTCGTTTTTATGCATCTCCAAAGCTCAAAATACTCCACCTAGTGATGTCACGTAGTGGTAGTTATCAAGGTAACAGCTATTTTTTACTTTTAATTCAGTAGAGACGAGCAATTCTAGAGCTAAAATGATCCAAATGATTCTAGTGAAGGTGTATTAAAGAGTTAAAAAACGCAGTGGAGCAATTCGTTATTATGACATCACAAGGTTTGAGGAGAACAAAACACAACAAGTATGTTTGATGAGGAAACAAGATTGTAATGTCAGGAAATAACACAATATTGGCCCTTTAAGCACAGTGTGTGTATATTTTAAGCTGCCACTCCCTGTAGCTTTTATAGCCATCGCCGTGGAGCCAACCCCAGTGCTTCGTGATTGTATTATACAGCGCTGCAATGATATATCCATTGAATGCAAAGTACTTAGATGTGACGGAGATTGAGACCACCCCTCCTCCACCTGTTATTGACCTTTTTGAAATGGGTGCTTGAGTTAGTGTCAGAATATCTCCAAACCAAGCCGACGTTAAAAGCATAGTGAGTATAGCAAGTCAGAATCAGTCAAGTAGAATTGTTCACCGTCCCTGTCATAACACTGCAGCGTGGTTATAAATAATCATCAGATCTCTCGCTAAAGGTGAAAGAATAAAAGATCCACAGTGACAATCGATGTGTGAGAGGAAGACGAGGTATATAGCATTTACATATGAGGCACACTTGGGGATTTTGCTTTAAAATAACATTGCTTAAAGGGCCTGTGCTCGTTTTTCTCATGTATTTGTGCAAAATGTGTTGCAGTGAGACAAAGAGATATTGCATAAGCGGCTCTTCAGGTCAAAACAAGTCTGTTGCTTTTTGTTTGCATTTATTGTGCAATAATCAGCATGTTACTTGTTACTAACATGTTAACAAACTCGACAGCAAATGTAACGCTGGTCTGTGAAATATGTGAAAAGCACTAATAAACTCATAGTGTTGAATAGTGGAATGCTTAGATTTAGGGCTGAATCACAGTGTCTCTCATGATTCAATAGGATATACGATATATGTCTGACGATATAATCACGATATGGCGATACATTTGAGCATTGATATGATATTCAGTGATATACTGCTGTTTTAAAAGAACCAAATACAGTTTAGCTACAGTATTTGTTTGTGCAAAGTTAATATGAAATACATCTATTTTAATCATCAAAAAAAGTGAATATGTCAAAGTGTATTACATAAACATTTTCTTTTTTCTTCATTCCCTTTTCAATTTTCTTTTCAAAATTGCAGTCTGGTCACAAAAAACTGCAAAAAATAACAAAAAAATGTCTAAGTACATATCGATACAAAAGCTCATGATAACAATGCTGTATCACCAAATTTACAATATATTTTTGCACACCCCTACCTAGAATGCATAAGGTAAGTGAGGAAAAACTTTGGACCACTGCAAACCGTTTAAAATGAGCTTGTCCTGTTTTAAAATGGTATAAATCAGGTACGGCGCCTTTAAAGGTCCAAGAATATCCAGGCTTTTTCACATTGTGCAGCTTTTGCTATAAAATATGACCTTGCCTGAAATGCGATTTAATCACCAGCTTTCTCTGAGTAGAGGGGAGATATATTACAAGATGTGCACTATTTCAAATGGTTGTTTTGGAGATATGTATATGTGATATTCAAATGTTGCATATCGCCTACAACAAAAACTAAAAAGACTGATAAGAAATAATATCACAAACTTGCAGTGTAACTTGATGCAGTTTATTCCTGTTTTGGGCCATTATTTTTTTCTCAACCATGATTTGCACACACATTTTAGCACATTTCTTTTGGATTGGCATAATATTGTCTGCATGTTGCCATCGGAATTATAAAAAAGGATTCATTTGTGTCAGTAGCGCCCACCCCAATCTCTCTCTCTCTCTCTGTTTGCCAATATGCAGTCACTAAATAAAAGGCCATCTATGTTAATGTATTCGTAGAACATTAACATTTTGTTTTGAGTTAATTTATGATGTTGAATCTGAATTTTAAGTCAGTGACACCTCTTAGAAATGTTAATGTGAAAAGTGGATACATTATACTAATGTGAATGTGACTCTACCCTGGCCTCCATTAATACCCTCTGATAGTGAGAATATACACGATCCTCCACTGTAAATAATCTTTGTGTTAACATTTTGCACTAGAGCAATTACAACTCTGCGGTTCATATTTTACACGCCTCCTGAATAATTGACAAAAAGATTGACAAAGTAATAACAAAAATCACATTTCATTTTGTTTGTCCAGATCTAAACTTTCATGCAGAATAAGGCAGTATACTTAGTCATTTGTGGATTACATTATTTTACTTAAAAAAAACGGCAGCTTTTTTGATTTGGTAATTGCTTCCATTCAGATTTGATCTTGTAACTTAAATTGGCTCAAAGCAAGAATCTTTGACCAGAGATTTTTCCATTTTACAAAGAATAAAAACAAGTGCTGCTATGGGTCAAGTTTGTGAAAATTGTTACTGTGCTTTTCAAAGATCAGGCCACTCAAATGTTCAAACAGTGGAAGACTTGCTGTGGGCCACTCATACCAACAGTCAGTAAGTAGAACCAAGGCACTCTCTCTGTTAAAAACCATGGACACAACTTTTACACTTTGTGCAATTTTGGAATTTTTGGCATTAATTTGGAATAAACTTTGCTTTGCATTTTACATTTGACATTGTTCTTATAGCTGGTGCAACCGATCAAGTTTGAATCAAGATGAAGATTCAGTCATTTAGTTTTTAACCAGTTTTAGCCAGTTTTATGACACATTCAGCTTCATGTCCAGAAGCATCTGGCAATTTACTGGCCAAGGTTGGTCCAAAATGTCTCATGTTAACAAAACTGTTCTATAATTACAAAACACATTTGGATCTTTTTGCTGTTTAGTGGAAATAAATTGTATTCTCAGTCTCTGCCCCAGTGTTGTTGATATAGGGCATCAGTTGAAATAGGGTATTAGCAAAGTATTGTCTGGATTGGTGCATGACTATTGGGAGAAGTATTTAAACTTTGGAGGAAGAAAATTTACAATTTTGGTATTAAACGGCAATGATTATAAAATTTGTTTTTTGTTTTGAATAGGACAAAACAAATTAAAATGGAAAAACATTTATTTGGGCTCAACGATTTTGGCAAAGTATCTAATTGTGGCAAACATTGCAATTAAGATTAGATTTAAGATTTATGTATTAATAGTTGGTTCAATTTCAAAGTGCACATTTTAAGCATGCCCAGAAATATTCATTTTAGATAGAAGTCTGAGACATGAGCTGCTTAAGTCATCCAGGAATCCTTTGCATTTCAGAAAGGTCTAAACTACAGCAAGTTTTTGAAGATGATATACAGGATATTTTATTGTTTGCAAAGGATTTAAAACAATTGCACTCTTTGTGGTTTGCTTACTGCAACCATCCAAACTACAATTTCGATTCAAGTGCTAAAGAAAAGAAAGGAAAAAAACCTATAATTAGTTTAGAGCAGCATTGGCACTATCTGCGTGATCTGTGATTAGGTAAATGACAAGATGGACGATCGTATATGACATGTGAGGCATCATATTATCAACTTTTCAACTAGAGGGCGCATTGAGTTGTGACAAATGCATTAGCAATTTGGACTCTTTCCTGCTCACTGTTGTTTTGCATGTCCCGGACACACTCTTTAAATTGTGGAGTGGATTTCAGTAATGGTTCTGACACTGTTGGACCAAGCTATTAGTTCTTTGACAGATACAAGCGCGGCTAATTACTTGAATGCGAGACAATTTATGAATCAGACAGACAGAAGACGTGTGTGTGTGTTAGCCTCTGTGTGGATGACGGGAAAGTCATCACTGTGTCCATGGGGTTAGCAAAAGTATCCCAGGTACTAAATGATACTAAGACTAATATCCAAACTAAATAACTTAAACCAGTATTGAAGGGACTATTTCATTTTTTAGAATGGTTTAAAATTTCAATCTATATCAGAACTAGACTAAGACCTCATGGTAACATTTAATAATGTACTTTTTTGGCATATTGTCCATCCTTGATTGATAACATTTTTGTCATGGCATTCTGATGCATACCAATTGCTTAGAATCCAGCAACTGATGGCCAAGCTCTGCCATAATCTAGGGCTAGTTTTGATTATTTTCCTCAAATAAAGTATTTTAAATTTACTACAAACTCACCAATTCAAGTGTTATATAAAGCTTTGTGTGTATTTTTAGGCAGCTGATTGAACAAAACAAAATATCGTCTTATGCTGAAGATTTAAGTCTGATAACTGAGCTAAAATGTAAGCTGATATATCAGTTAACCAATATATCTGTCTGTCTCCATAGATTGTCTTGTATAAAGAAGCGGACTAAGCAATGTGATGTCACCCATCGGCTGTACTGGGGAGAATTTGGAGCCAGGATCTATAAAAATAATGGAAAAAACACACAGATCATGTAGAATCGGTTAATATGAATATTTGAAGACCAGAATGACAAGGCTATGATCTCTACCCTGTATAAAAGTATCTATACTATGTATAAATGTATCTATACTATACTACTAATGTATTGATATTTTTGTGTTTTTTGTTCTTTACACCTCACCTCAGCCAGTGTGTGATCCTGCTCTAGCCAGTATTATGTCCTCTGGTTTTGTGAAGTTGGTTCTGTATTAGGCTGCATACTGGACCTGGGTGGTCATGTTTTGTCTGATCCAGCTATCAGATGTTGTATAAAGGTCTTTTGGTACATAGCTTAGCAGTACCCACCACCTCTGCCGACTAAATCCATGATTTTATCAGTGATTAGTCAGATGTCAGACAAGCCGCCCTGGTAGCCCCGAGAACCAAGGCTTTTGCATTATTAAAGTGTGAATACGGGACACATCGCCGCTGGTGAAGGCTAGGCTTTGAAACGCACCAATGAGGGAGCAGGACCCGCCGAGCGAATAGGGGAGAAGAAATCATCTTTACACTCCCTCATGCTGACGCTTAATATTTAATGACCTCCATTTTACAGTCCTGTCTGAAATGTTTCCTTTTTCAGCTACAGTAATACCTCCATGCACTCTGCACTTACAGCCTTCCTCTACCCTGTGCAATCTTACAAATCACATTACCTTTTGTTAAATTTAGTTTTGGTTATTTGACCCTAATATCAGTTTACCTGGCTGTCTTTCCTTTTTTTCCACCGTTGAGGTTAGCCCAGATTTAAGGATCAGTGTTGTACACAGCACTAGGATCAGATGTTGTGCTGTACAGTGATTTACTGCTGTATAGCCACGGGTGCTCTACTTTTGTAAGCTCCTGCCCTCTGAATAATTGATCAAATTACATAATTTGATCAAGAACAATTTCACATATTGTCGCTAGAGTGAGGAGATTTGGTGCAAATAATGTGTATCTCTGAGGCTTTCTGCTTTATAAACACGGGGTCGTCAGTTTGCATCTGTTTGTCGTATAACTGTCACTAATAATGGTTATGCTAATGCTGACTCATGTTTGATTGTTGGCTACAGGCAATGAACCTGGGTTATTGTCTGATCTTTGGAATTGAGAGCCATTACAACTGACTGATTTTCACAATGAAAAAATGTACAAAGCAATTCTAAACTCAAATAGCTTTTTCTCTTCTAAATATAGCAAGAGTTGACAGTGTTTGCATTTAAATCAGGCCTATTATGCAAAACCAACCTTTTAGAACTGTTATAACCATGCTATAGTTATTTCCCCTCAACCATTTACTCATCCAAAGTTGCACAGTATACAAAGTGATTTGAGCATGTTTAAGGAACCTTTAAGTGTTTATTTTCAAGATAATTCCTATAAATCCCTGGTTTCACCGCCTCTGGCATATGCCCACTGCTCTGTACTTCCTTTGTTCTTCACTTTAATTTTCTTAATCGATGATACATGTAGGATTTGTATCGTGTAGTTTTGGTACAAATGAAAAAATATACCCTGGTAGCATGATGAGCAGCTATCCATCGGAGGTTCTGACTCTTTGTTGTGATGACCTGAGGAAGTCAGCAAACTTATTTCCTTGAATAAGTTATTTTATACGAATATTGCATTTTAAATATGCAAAATATAACATCCACAGGTGTCAAAGATTATAAGTCTTTTGCACTTTAAAGGTGCATTAAGGAATTGGCGAAGGGTATGCAAACTATTATTTTTACTACCATCTATTATTTTTACTACTACTAAATTGCATTTTTATATTTATGCAGGTTGACAAGATACATTTTGGATGAAACTTTTAATTCTCTGTATTTGGAATGGCAGTGTCTTCGAAGGTTCAGAAGACACTTTGTTGTTTATTTTGGGAATGTTTGTGAGTGCAGGATGCCTAAAGTTCATGACGGTTAGCTGTTCCAAACTGATAAGTGCACAATTACTGTGGTGTTTCTAACAGCCATCGATTGGTCTTGTCTTCTCCTTCCCTCCTCCCATTGATTGTTGATGCCATTCTCTGATTACAGGGCTGTGTGAGGGCAGCTGATAATACACTACTGTTTTCAAAGGGGCATTCCTATTGTTTAACTTCTGCTTTTCTATCTCGGACTTTTTCAATGTCAAAGGTTTTGTTTCGCTCAAAATACAGTATTTCCTCAGGACATATTTAACACAAAAGCTGAACAATTTTTGGAAGAAATATTTATAAGTAATCAGTTTTGAATGAATATTGAGTTCACAATGGCTGCGTTTACAATTTTAATCCTAGGTTCACCCAGGTTTTGCCCTGATATAAACTTGGTTAGGTCCTGTTTAAGTCTTGGTTTAGTTCTGGTCCAGTCTAGGTTTAGTTCCAGATGTATTTAAAGTTAAGTCCCAGTTTTGATTTGGTGTGTGATGATGTACAAGTTTAAATGCTGCCAGTGCATTAACCTATAACGCTACAAATCACCTGCATTTTAGAACATGCCTGTAAAGTTTTTTGTATTTGTTATTTCCAGATACAAACTTATTTTTTGCAATTTGCTAATTACAATTATAATTTGCATCATATTGCGATTTTACTTTAATGACGATGAATCTGTCTGCCTCAGTTAAAGTTTTTATTATATATAATCACAATGAATGATTTGCTGTACATGGATTCAGCCACTGTAATTATTATAGATGACAATGACAAAATGTGAGTTTCCTGAATACACGTCTAATTTAAATGAGATGAATGCTCTGAAGTGCCAGACAGTCTGCTGCTGTTGTCCTCCCTATGCTGCTGGTATCTGTAAAAGGTCAGCACTTCATTTAGATTTTAATGTGCACTTAATTGAAAAAGTCTGATGTACTTCCGCAGTGATCCATGTCTGTTCGGATAGAGGTTAGCCTGCTGCTGATAACAAGATAGGAGTATTTGATATTACATTTGTGCGAACCTCGTATAAGAAAATAGCTCAAAAATGTGTGATGATTGATACCAATTTTGATTCTATAGATTATCTATAGTATCTTATTATAATATCTGCCACTACCCAATGTCAGTTGATACAAATGCAGAGACTGAAAACAGCATTTATTTCCTTTAAACAAATTGTGTTATGTAGCTGTAGCTGTATGTAGGGTTTTTTTTTTTCATACAGAGGATGGGCTACAAAAAAATTAAGGGGTAAGCACATACTCACATCCGGGATAAGGCATCAGCAAGGACATTGTCTGACCCTTTCTTATGGCAGATATGAAGGTTAAAGTCTTGAACCATCAGCGCCCAACGCATTAGTCTTTGGTTATGGTTGTACATACGAGACAAAAATACAATTGGGTTATGATCAGTGAAGACTGATCGGCAGAGCTGGACCCAAGGTGTAAACTTCAAAGTGTTGGAGGGCGAGCACCAGTGACAAGGTTTCCTTTTCAATGGTAGAGTAGGGCAGTTGGTGTTTATTGAATTTTCGGGAAAAATAACAAACTGGGTGGTCCACATCATTGTCGTCCTCCTGTAACACTGCACCAGCTCCCTCGCCACTAGCGTCGATCTCCAGTTTTAAAAGCACACGACTAATCTGGAGTAACAAGCACAGGATCATGACACAACAAAGTTTTACACTGTCAAAAGCGTGCTGACATAAGGCGCATCTAAACTAGCGGATAGAGGTTGTACCTGAAGTAACTGTCTCTGTTCGTTCTCCTCGCGAGTAAAATAATATTAATCTCTTGTCTTTCTTCTTATATTTTACAATGTTTAGGTGAGCATAAACCTAACATGAACCAATATTTGGACACCAATATCTGATCCAGCAAATTTTTCAGTATCTGCACCGATATCTGATACCAGTATCAGATCGGTGTATGCCTACTAAAAATCAAACTTGGGCATAACAGAGTATTATTAATAACATTGACAAGGGTCGTCAATTGTGTAGTTCATAACTTTTCTCATGGTGGGAATGTGTGGGAATAATATCTTAATAATCAATTGTGGGAATGATATCTTTATAATGTGTGTTTAGCTGTATGTAGGGTTTTTTTTTTTCATACAGAGGATGGGCTACAAAAAAATTAAGGGGTAAGCACATACTCACATCCGGGATAAGGCATCAGCAAGGACATTGTCTGACCCTTTCTTATGGCAGATATGAAGTAACACAACAGCTTTGTGTGAATAAAAGTTCAAACATCATGAGAGGTTGACTGATTATAACCAGTATAGTCTTATTTCATCAATTTGTCTCCAATCAGGATATCTACTGAACTGTTAGAATAATTATGTATTTTACCCCATATAATCTATAATCATATGTTAGAAATGTATGTGTGCTCAATAACTTCTTAGAGATGTAAAGTGGACAGTCCCCAGGGGTAAACCTGTATTTTCTGCCTAAACCAAATAAATATATTAAGTTGCATCTGGACTTCTGGACTCTTGTTTTCATCGCCTCCTGAAAAGTTGACAAATGCCATATCCATACAGATGTTCTTGCTTTACTTAGAATCTAAGTAATCTCCCAACATGGAGACAAGCAGACCATTCACTATTAAATCATGCTCCTGTTTTGTTATTAAACCAGTTTTTCTCAGCCATGGGTGTAGGCACCGTTGGGGTAGACTTTGCCAGGTCGTACTTTAATGGCTTTGGAGTTTAAAGAAAGGTGGCACTGAATAGTATTTGAATAATTAATGTTCTCTATAGTGCACTCACTTTGCATCCTTATTAACATTTCTTTAGGATATTTTTGGAGATCACTACCATTAAAACATGGAAATATTTACAATTGGCAATATACTAGTAATTGGATGACTAATTAGCAGTTTATGTGATCACTGTCTCATATTCTTGATTATTATCAGTTTGTTATTCAGACGACCATTTCACATTTGGTGCCTTTGCCACACCATTAGAAACCCAATGAGAGATAATGACAAAGCGTTTCCTTGTTGTGCAGTAGATCATGGTTGAGTTGTGTGACATGTGTCTTTGTCTAATTGCGTGGCGGTTTGTGAGATTTAGTGCTTCTTGTAATGGACTTCCTGACGACATGAAGGTGACACTCTACTTTCCACTGCGGCTTGTTTTGTAGCTCGTCCCCTGACCACAAAGAGCCAAAGACAGTGATGAGGCCGCTAATGATGAGTTTGGTGAATGGATGTTTTCTTTAGTCCACTCTGGAGCCTCCGTGGTAAATACTGCCATTGGCCTTATAACAACAGATAATGTAGCAACTGCCCATAATGTAATAGATGTATTACTCAGAGAGGCAGCAGGAAGGTTAGAGTTTATATAAGATAAGATGGTTTCAGATACAGGTAGGTACTAGTATATGAAGGGAGCTTTCAAAACAACAGAAATGCTATAATTTACCATTAAAATACGCACTTTGTGTTAGTCACTAATGTTTAGGGAACCAGCTTTTTCAGTTCCAGTACTGATACTTTTACTTTAAGTATATAATAACACGAGATTAAATGATATCAGTGTAGGGATGGAAAATGACACTTATTTCCTTATAACACACTTAACTTATTACACAAGAGAGCCAACTGTGTTATGTAACTGTTATTTATCCTTCAAATATCTACCGAACAGCTTTGTACGAATAAAAGTTCAAACATTACGAGATGTTCTAAATAGTCTAATTATACCCAGTTAAAGGCCCAACCAGGATATCAGCTGAACCAATATCCAAGAACCAATATCCATATAATGGAACCATTACCTGATCCAGCTAACTTTTCAGTATCGGCATGATATTTTATACCAGTAATGTTGTTGTTCATATTTAATGTTTGGTAATCAAAAATAAAATTAATAGATAAATAAGATGCCAAATATTGAATACTGTGTACTCAAGATTTCAAAGGTTTTGTTCCATTTCTCAAGACATTCTTGGATGTCTTTAATTGAATAGAATATGAAGTCAGTGCATTTTCTCAACTTGTTTTTTTTATTTTTTATTTTAATTTTAGCTTAAAAACTAATCTTTTGACTTTTATGTAGCCATATAATTATATTTTGCCAGTCACTGTAATGACTCAGATGCAATCCACTGCTATTGTATTAAGACAATGTAAAGAAATGCTGGCTTTTGTTATTTTCTAAGAGCATATGTTTCTATTCAATGCCAAATGCCTTGTTACTGTGGCCAAAACAACCCACTCACGGAAGTGCATTCACAACATGTCACCACTGATTTGGCTACTGCAAGTTTGTCATGGATTCTCCCCAAAACGCCATTATTTTGAACACCTCATATGCATTGCCGTATGTAAAAACCCTGTTTTTTTATGCTTCTCTGCCAGTGTTTCCGTGTCAGAGGCGATTAATCTCCGAGTGCATGCAGCTTTGCCCGGGCTGTTGACCATTTCTTGGCGCCTGGATGATGAATAGCCTTATTTCAGCTCATAACCACAGCACTTGTCTCCCAAGGAAGAGGGAAGCCACAAAGGAACAACATTTTGCACCTATACACAAGTTATAGAGAAACCTTTAGTAAAACAGCAATCATTTCACATTGCAACAAATAAACACATTGTACATAAATATGCAAATTGGTTCAAATTCTGTCTGAATATTGATCTTAAATAGCTGAAAAGTTTTGGTTAGTTTTCATTTATTTCACTTGGCTGTTTTTGTTTCTAAAGGTTAACTGTGTAACTTTCCTGGAAGAGGGTTCATGATCTGCTTGTCTCCATTAACTTATTTCTTTACCTTAAATATTTCACTGTATGGCAAATATTACAGGTCAGATCTGTGGAGAGGCAGCCCTGCGTCTCCAGTTGGAATGCATGTTTTTCAACGTATTTTTTGCTAGAAAACCACTAATTGAATAAATTGAATAAAAGCAAGATAACTTCAACGGGAAAAGCAATTTTATCTCCATGGAGACAAGCTGATGGGAAAACTACCTAAATGAATGTTAAACAATTCTGAATTCTCGTGGTCATTTATTTGGTGATTTTGACCAATGCAGACTCTTGTTTTAGTGTAAAGTAAAACCCTCCTTTTACTGTAAGACTGAATCTTTTATATTGGTGTTTATGCTGTGTCATTGCAATGAAATGAGGCAATTACTATTTAACTGCTGCCAGGTAGGACACTGAAATTGATTTGATGCGGCCACTTTATATTTAGCAGAGATGTATCGTCTGTCGAGCTCTGGCCTGGTACGCTCTGAAATTAAATAAGACCTCTGCTTGGATTATAGTGCACCAAGGTCATGTTTGCTAAATGTTGCTGAAATGCACTTTCTGAGGCTATTTTCAATTACCAACAACAGAACAATGCAGCTGTTTGCTTCATCTACACACCATACGAGGTTAATTATTTCCTGGCATTTTGTACAAAGATTGTCAGAAAGGCATTTTGTGCTCAAGGATATTTTCCATACTTCTTTCAATAGCCTGCTTTGCTATAGGAATTTTTCTAAGCATTATTTGCCATCATGTTGAAAAGCATTGGCTGAGGCTTTGTACTAAAGAAAAGGCTCAGTATATAACTTATACAATCATGCAAATAGAAACTGCCAGGCAAAATACACTTGGATAACATTACACTTTATATGGATATGTTCAATAAAAATACTTGTAATTGTATTTTCTTAAAACATTACCTATTTTATGCTGCCATGTGTGATAAAATTACATTTCAAGCATAATTACATTTTAAAATTTTCTAAACTTATGCAAAATTGACTTTTCATTGGTTTTCACTGTTATAGTTGTTTCCCCTTCTCATTTACCTTCTGAAAGTATATCAAGTGATCCATGCATATTTGAGCAATCTTTAATCACTCATTTTCAAGATGCCATATTGCCAATCAATCTCTGTTTTCACGCCCATTACTCTGCATTTAGTTTTTGTTCTCCAGTTTTATTTTCTTAATTAGGGATTTGGCAGGGTTCTATAGTAATTTTGGTATAAAAATGTAGTCGCTGGTGTGACCTGCATGCAGTCCGTGCACTCTTTATTGTGATTATGTTTTCAGTGACATCTGCCCCAATGGGGCATTGTTGTTTTCTAATGTGAAAGCCAAAGGACTTGTTTCTTTCATTATGTCATGTTAGATAAAGACTGTGCTTTAAAATGTCCAGAATGATCGACCGGTTATAATTATATAACACAATGCAAGCACAATGTCAATTTAGTGTATAAATATATATGTATTCATATATATAGATTTTAAATATTTACAGAGTCAATGTACATTTGAGATTAATTGGCTGATTAATGATGGGTCCCTGGGCACTGCACTGTGGTGCCCCTTACCCCCAACTGGTTGCCCCAGCGGCATTGAAGGTCAAATGTAGGGTTTACATTATTCATTATCTACAAGTCTCTACATAAACAATTGAAACCAGGAAGTGCACCTGTTTGTTTGTTTGTTTGTTTTTGATTCAGATCCCTACTGTTTCACACTGCTTAAAGCGATCACTTGTAATTAGTTTGGTCAACCCAGCCCTGTTGTATTCTCACACATCACAAGATGTTATTTATGTTACTTCTGATGGTGTGTCTGACAGAAGAAGACTGGAGAGCATGTTTCACATCTGCAGTCTACTGGTTAAAAAAATCAAATAAACTTACGTATGGAAGCTTTAAATTGAATCACTGTTCAGCACCAGCTCTTAGTGATAGCAGCATGTTGACAATAACCCTGCTGCAATGTTTATCAAAACCTCTCTGTTACCTGCAGATGGTGTTAGACCCAAATTCACGTATTCAAAAGACAATGTTTTCCCTTTACTTTGATTTGATGCCTATTTAAGATAAATGTTTTAAAATTCCCTTAACGTTGAAAGAGTAGAGTTATTAGCTGCTGATGTCATGGTCCCTGCTTGTAGCAGCATAAAGAAGCTAAAGTGTCATCAATTGCTTATTCTGCTGACTGTAAAAGTCTCCCACAGTCAGCAATCTGTCATGTAGGCGACCTCCCATCATGCAATTCAACAGTCTGAGAATGTGCAGGGCCAACATCAAAACAAACGACTCCCTGCTACTTGATTTATGCCCCAGTGAATAGCACACATGGCAGATAAGCTCTTTGAAAACATTTTTGTCACAACACTTTACCTGCTCTAATAACATGTTTATTATATTTTCAAACACTTTGACTTTGACTTTGCTAATCCCTTTCAGTAAAATAGCTCTTAAATTGTTCAGGTGGGGTCAGAACCAAACAATATACATATATATCTATAGTTCCCAGTGGTCAGTTTGGTTTCAGTCTTTGCTCTGTCAACTATTTGGCCCGAGGAAGTAACAGAGTAACTGGTTTTTGAGCAAATAGGCACCTCAACAATGCCCAAAATGACTCACCTCAACAGTACAGCCTAGAAGTGGACACCTATGGGAGTGAGGACAGGAGCCTTTTGGTATAGGCAAACAAAATTCATAACAGTGACAGCAAACAATAAGACAAGCCAAAAGTTGAATTGGCACAGTCCCCTGTGATGAACAGAAAGTTAACCATATTGGATCAGAGATTTGTCACAATTTTGACAGTGTGTTTGTTAAACTCTACTGGTCCCTGGTTTTTGATCCAAATGAGCTCACATTTGGCACGTCACATCTAGAGACATAGGTTCACAAAACAGTCGCCTGAATGTAATGGACTGTGAAGTCTAATACTGAACATTATAGTGCCTCCTACCATAAACAATAAGATGTCACCATTATTGAATTTGTACTAGATTTGGGGATTCAATTCTATGCATGACTACAAGCAAAAAATATATGGGCATGGGGCTTTTTCACAGTTGGCCAGTAGGGGCGATTTTTTATTTCATTTTATTTTTATTTTTTAACATATATTATTATTTTTTCTATTTTCACTGTAGCTGTGGCTGGGATGTGAATTCAAGTTTTGAAATGTGAGACAATAAACATGAATAACTACCACAGACATGTAAGAGAACAACATAGTGTTATAACAATTTTTATTTTTTCATATTACAAAGGGTAAAGTGTAATGTTTGGAGAGACTTTAGCGCAGGTAGTAGTGCAGGTAGTAGCTCTGGAGCACCCTCCTCTGCTCCTTCACTACTCCCACTCTTTTTGGGCTGCTGGACGGCTGTGCTTTCACTACAAAACTTGAGGAGACGCAGCTCCTCCCGTGCTGAGAATAATTCAGAAGAGAGCTCCTGCACCTTCTTGGATCCTGGTTTCTCATTGTCTTTATGGGTTGTATCTCCACCAACTCCAATACCAGTGGTTTGAGAGTCTCTGCAGGCGTCTGAATCCGACCTGTTTGTGTTTCTCTTCTCAACAGTTATATTGTCCTGTGATTTAAGTTGGTCCTTCATCTTTTCAAGGACATTACTGGTGCTGGATATTTGTTTGAGCTGGACACTTTCTCTCACTGAACTGTTATACAGAGATCAGATCTCCTTGTAGGCATTCATTTAGGTCTCCATCTCTTTGTCTTTCTTCTGGAGAGAAGCACTGAGTTCTTGCATCTCCAAATAATTTGTCTGTCCTGACGTTTGCAAGTTCTTGCTTCAGCTGCACATTTTGTACAGGCACCAGACTTCCTTATGTGCATCAATCTGGTCTTGCAGTTGCTTGTCTTTCTTCTGAAGAGAATAATTGAGTTTTTTCAACTCCAGGTCTTGGTTGTTTCTCTCCTGAGACCTAAGCATGAGGTCCTTGCTTGCTCCGACTTTTCACAGAGCTCCCTGACCAAAGCACTTTCCTCCAGAGATGGAAGGTCCTGAACCTGGGGTGGAAGTACTTGGATCAGGGGTGGAAGTACCTAGACCAGACTTCTATCCTCTTAGTCTGAGCTCCTGGATGCTAAATGTTGGGAGACACCATTTGGATCTCCTGTGGCTCTTGACCACTCCCTGTTGGCGTGGGGCTGAGCAGAGAATATAAGTTGAAGCCCTCATCATATAGGTGGGCATCATCCTTTGAAGTATAGAGAAATTTCCCACGGTTAAACTAGCAAGGGGGCAAAGATGGGTGGCTTTAAGAAAAAAAAAATCTTCTTTTTTGATAGACTCACCGCTGAATACCAAGTGAAACCAGGGAGTTGTCTCGATGTTAGTGCTTTGCCTGGAATGTTCCACAGTAGACTCCTCAATCTTCATTTAGACAAACAAGTGACACCACTAGGTCAAGTTAGAGGTTATATCTGTGTAGAGGCAACTCTACTCACAGTAAGGAAGATACTTTTGCCATAAAAACACTTAAAATTGATATAATATTGTTTAATGCCAATAGTCCTGATCCAAACTATCCTTTCAGGGATTAAAATGCCTTCACTATCAAACTTCTCTGAGTTGACATCACGTTAACTGTAGCTGAGCTGAAACATTTCCATATTTGAAGGCGTCACACCCAGTTGCGTTCACCGGTGGGGGTCCCTAGAAAAAGAAAAGGAACAGTTTGGCTTTAGGATTGAATAGAAGTCTTATTAAAATGAAGGCAAAACATCCTCAACTCTTGAAACATAATCCAGTTGGCTAATTAAACTTTTTGCCACTGCTAATCCTTCGTATTTTCTCTCCACTTGCACAGTTCCTGGTGGTTCTGCAGGTGTGTATGTGCTGTACCAAATAGACCTGTGTCCTCTCCTGTCTATTTTTTCCCCCCCATGCATTTGTTAATATGGGTGTCTTGTGCTGTCACGGTGGGCCCTTCTTTAATTATGTTTGTCTGCCTCCTTGCTCTATGTTAAACCCCTGCATTGCACCACTGCCAGGGAGATTGGAGCAGGCACAGCCCTTTCCCCCTCCAAAGCCTCCGTCCTAACAATAGACAGGATTAAACTATAGGTCTGCTCGCTATGTGGAATATCCTCCTCCACTATTCACGCACGCACATCTTTCAGTCGTCATGCACCAGGGATCTCGGGGCAGCCCACAAACT